>RPOG01003283.1:0-67628 GCA_008086565.1 Thalassoma bifasciatum
GGTCTTTAATGGTCTGCTCCATGTTCTTCTTCATACGCTCCAGGTGAGCACTGGTGTCCTGTTCTTTCTTCAGCTCCTCTGCCATCATGGCAGCATCAGTAATGGCCTTCTTGGCCTTTTCCTCAGCGTTCCTGCACTCCTGAACGGCATCTTCCACCTCAGTTTGAAGCTGGGATGTATCAGCCTCCAGCTTCTTCTTGTGATTTATCAGGCTGGTGTTCTTTGAAATACAATAAGGATGAGTTCTATACACGGTTCTTGGTAAAACCTCGTATGAAATCAAAGTATCTACATCTTACCTGTGAGTGCAGCAGCTGCACCCTCTCACTGACATCCAACAGCTCCTGTTCTGCAAGTTTGCGTCCTCTCTCAGTTTGCTCCAGTGCAGCTCTCAGCTCCTCCACTTCAGCCTGAAGCAGGTTGTTACGCCTCTCAACGATGGCGATGTTCTCCTTCATATCATCGTTGGCTCTCTGAGACTCATCAAGCTGCAGCTGAGCATCCTGGAAGTTTTTCAAAGCATCTAGTCACCAAGAAACCATGGTAGTGATACCAAAAATATGAACAAAAAGAAGCAATTCTTCTACCTTCAGATGTGCGTGAACAGATTTGAGCTGTTTCTGAGCTTCAGCAGCTTGTCTGTTGGCCTGACTGAGCTGGATCTCCATCTCATTCAGATCTCCCTCCATCTTCTTCTTCAAGCGGAGGGCCTCATTTCTGCTACGAATCTCAGCTTCAAGGGAGCTCTGCAGGGTGTCGATGGTCCTCAGGGAGTTTCTCTTTGCCTGCTCCATCTCTTCATCCTTCTCTGTAAGTTTGCGCTCCATCTCTGCCTTTATTTGAGCAAACTCAAGCTGAGCTCTCAAGATCTTGCCCTCCTCGTGCTCAAGAGAAGCCTAAGAGAAACAGAAGGTGTAAAGTATGCTTGTGAAACTGGAAGTACGGCGAACATTGAGAAACTTAAGAGCATGTGCATTTTTAATTTACCTCAGCTTCTTCAAGAGCAGACTGAATCTCGCTTTTTTCCTGCTCAAGCTGTTTTCGGGCCTTTTCCAGCTCATGGATGGTTTTTCCTCCCTCACCAAGTTGCTCAGTAAGGTCAGAAATCTCCTCTGTTTAAGAAAGTTGTTGGAATAAATTGGTTGCTTTGGCATATTAATAAAATTACAACACATGACTATATGCATGGATCGACCACCTTGGAGATTCTTATTCTCTCTCTTCATGGTCTCCAGATGCTCCAGAGATTCTTCATAGGAGTTTTTGAGTTTGAAGAGCTCAGTGCTCAGAGACCGGGCCTCTTTCTGAGAGCTCTCCAACTCACACTGGCACTCCTCATATTTCTGCTTCCACTCAGAAAGGACCTGCACATTGAGATATCACTTTCATAAGTTAACTACAGTTTTAAAATATATTTGTAGAGATCGTATTTGCACTTTGATAACACTTACTATACAAACTACTCATGATTAAAAAAAATAATCTTCTACTCGATTTGGTTGATTCTGAGGGGTTTTATTTGAAACCATTGATGTACCTTGTCAAAGTTTCTTTGCTTCTTGTCCAGAGCAGCAGCAGCAGCATTAGACCTCTCCACATCCACCATGAGATCTTCAATCTCATTCTGCAGTCTGTGTTTGGTTTTCTCCAGAGAGGAACATTTAGCATTCACTGCTTCAACAGCCTCCTCGGCGTCCTGCAGACGCTGAGCCAGCTTCTTTCTGAAAGTGAAAAAAGCATCAGCCCCTGGACCTTAAGTTTTAAGCATTTTAGGAGCATGCATTCCTTTTGGCAAAAACACAAAAAGAAAAACATGCCCAAAAAAATGTTAGCCCACAAACCCTGTCCATGTACCCCTGGACTAATCATGAAGGCAAAAAATGATCAAAAAGACAACCTCAATTACAATAGAGACACTCATCTGACAAAACTTGATTATATGTTAATTATGATACAGATTAACTGTTTTCCACCTGTGTACCCAAGTCTATCATCAGGTTTTAATCATGTTCACATGTTGCCTGAATCAATTTTCCAGATCATCTCCATGATAAATTCTTTCTTCTCATCATTATACTTCAAGCTCGGCAGCCCTTTGCCTTAGCCAGTTGGACACCTTGTTCGGATGTTTTTTTGCACTTAATTTAGGGTGTTCTTTAAAATCAGTTGATTCCCAACTTAAGACCTGTGTTCTGTATTTTCATCTTTATGCTTGTTTATGAACACTCGTCACACTTTTTAATGCCTGACCTCTAATTATCTTCGGGGTTTTTTGCTTCTAGTATTGGAGATATACACGTCAAAGAGCTCAAAAAGACTGGTTTCTTTAACATTACAATGAGTTCCCTTTACTCCAATGACATCCACAGTCACCAGATCTCAGTCCAATAGAGCTCTTTTTGGAGGTGGTGGAAAAGGGAGATTCTCATCATGGATTGGGGTAAAACCTCTGAGGAAGGTTTATGGCACCTTGTTGAATCTATGACACCAAGATTAAAGGTCACTCTGAAGGCAAAAGGGCATCAAAACTCCTACTAACAAGGTGTTCCTGATAGTGAGGCCAGTATGTGATGCTTGGGACATGTTCTTGTTGTCAAGTTAGAGTTAAAAAGTACAGTTAGTTTGATCCAGAAAGACAACCTGAATCAGAGTTTAAAGTCTTCGTCTTACATTAGTTTGGTAACACTTTAGATTAAGGAACACATATTCACTATTAACTAGGTGCTCATTAACATGCATATAAGTAGCTTACTATCCCCTAATTAGTATTCATTAAGCATGCATTAACCTCTTATTCTACCTCTATTGCACCATGAATTCAGACTTTTCCATTTATTAACTCCTAGTTATTACTTGTTGACTACAAATTAATGAATATGTGTTCCCTAATCTAAAGTGTTACCGTTAGTTTTTATATGTGATTTCATGTCCTGGACTCACTTGGCCTCCTCCAGTTCCTCAGTCCTCTGGATGGCATCAGTTTCATACTTGGTTCTCCACTGAGCCACCTCAGAGTTGGCCTTGGACATGCTGCGCTGGAGTTCAGCCTTGGCCTCTTGTTCCTCCTCGTACTGCTCTCTGAGCAGGTCACAGTCATGACGAGCAGACTGAACCGCATGAGCCAGGGCGTTCTTGGCCTGCATTCAGGTTAAGAATATGGCTGTTTCTCGATGATTCACAATTACATTGGTAATTGATGCTACTTGTCATTCCCTACCTTGACTTCCTCCTCTAGTTGTCTCTTGAGATCTTCAAGTTGTTGGTTGTAGGAATTTTTTCCTCTGGTCAGCTGAGAAATCAGTGACCCTTTCTCCTCCAGCTGCCTGGAAAACTCATCTAGCAATGCAAATGATACATGTTTTTTTTTTCTGCATTTGAGATGAATAGATATATTTAAGTAAATATATGAAGAGTTCAAAACTTACCATTCTCAGCTTGAAGCTTGGCTTTCTGGGTAGTGAAGTCATTGAGGGATCTTTGATATTCGTCACACTTGCCCCTGTATTCATTCAACTGATCCTCCAAGGTCCTGCAAGTCTTCTCCAAGTTTGTCTTTGATGGAGATAAATCACAGTTTAAGGTCATTAAACAGCATCAGTGGTTGTCATATGTCACCTACAGTTGAGCCCGACCTATATGGGATGTTTTGGGCCAATGCCGATACTGGGGACAAAGGAAAGCTGATACCTGATATATTGACCAATATCCCACATATCTGCTGATACACAAAATAAGAACACTGATATACACAGGATATATACTGAACATGAACACAAATTATGATTTTGGGTATGACACAGCAACATTAAAACACTGTATCATAGTCTTGTATTGGAAAAAGGTGGACTTGTGTATTGACAGGAGCATTAATCTCTGACTATTTCGCAAAAAAGCATCGAACACGACTTAAGAACGCCACATTATAGTCTTATATTAGGTAATGGTGGACCTGTGAATTAACAATAGCATTTATCATTAGCAGAGAGCAGCATCAGCCTGACACAGACACACAGGAGCAGGAATAACAGGATCTCCACACAGAAAAATAAAAGTTAATACATCGGCTACATAATGGCCTATGTCGATTAATTGGTGATATGCTATAATCTGCCTGATTAATCGGTCCGACTCCACTGTACATCCATTGGGTGGAGGCAAACAGTTTCTCTAGACATGAAAAAATAACACCTATGAGTTCCTAGTATTTGTCCTGAAATCACCTCCACATATTCAACTCATCAGTCAACTTACTGGTCAACAAAGCTGGTTGCCCTGGTTGTACACACCTTATACTTGACAGTTTGTTCCATGTTGGAGACCACATCATCCAGCTCCAGTCTGAGCTCACTCTTCTCCTTCTCCAGCTTCTGCTTGACTCTCTGCAGGTTGTCGATCTGCTCTCCCAGGTCAGCCACACTGTCGGCCTGTTTCTTCCTGAGTGTAGCGGTGGTGGCCTCGTGCTGCAGAGTGGCCTCTTCGAGGTCTCTGCGGAGTTTGAGGAACTCGGCCTCCCTCTTCTTGTTCATCTCAATCTGAGCAGCTGTAGCTNTATAATCTGCCTGATTAATCGGTCCGACTCCACTGTACATCCATTGGGTGGAGGCAAACAGTTTCTCTAGACATGAAAAAATAACACCTATGAGTTCCTAGTATTTGTCCTGAAATCACCTCCACATATTCAACTCATCAGTCAACTTACTGGTCAACAAAGCTGGTTGCCCTGGTTGTACACACCTTATACTTGACAGTTTGTTCCATGTTGGAGACCACATCATCCAGCTCCAGTCTGAGCTCACTCTTCTCCTTCTCCAGCTTCTGCTTGACTCTCTGCAGGTTGTCGATCTGCTCTCCCAGGTCAGCCACACTGTCGGCCTGTTTCTTCCTGAGTGTAGCGGTGGTGGCCTCGTGCTGCAGAGACCGGAGAAGCTCCAGAGACGCCTCAAACTCGAACTCGGCCTCCCTCTTCTTGTTCATCTCAATCTGAGCAGCTGTAGCTCCACCAGCCTCCTCCAGTCTCTCACTGATCTCCTCCAGCTCTCTGGCCAAGTCTGCTCTCTGCTTCTCCACCTTAGCTCGGGCAGCTCGCTCTGCCTCCAGCTCTTCCTCCAGCTCCTCTACACGAGCCTGCGAGAAAAACATGTCAGGACAACATGTATGAATACAATAACGCTCCTGTGTAAACAAAATGATGATAATGTATCTATTTACCTGCAACTCTTTGAGCTTCTTTTGCAGCTGAATGATTATGGCTTGTTCATCCTCAATTTTCCCATTCAGCTGACTGATCTCAAAGTCTTTTCTGCAATGTTTTTTTTTTTTTTTAAATCTTAGTTTATTGAGATTACCAACACAATTTAAAACAACCACGAGGAAATAAAAGTGGATACATACTTCTTCAGACGTTCCTCTAGTTGTTGCTTGTCATTTTCTAAATCCATAACCGTCTCTTGGCTCAACTTCAAGTCTCCCTCCAGCTTTCTCTTAGCTCTTTCAAGGTCCATTCGTACTTTCTTCTCTTGCTCAAGAGATCCTTCAAGCTTTTACCAAAAAGAGTTAGAATTGAAGTTAAATGGTTCAGTGGTGTCTTCAGACATGTAATCAACGCTATGTGGTTGTGATATGAGTTCTTACATCATCCACTTGCTGCTCCAGCTTGGCCTTGGCCTTGGTCAGAGTGTTGACTTTGTCTTCTTCACTCTGAAGATCATCCAGTGTTTGCTGATGAGCTTCCTGTAAGGCTTTCTTTTCCTTGGTCAGCTTAGCAATGATCTCATCCAGAGCAGCCATCTCCTCCACCAGGTTTTTAACCTGTGACCAGAGGAAACATTTTAGGCCTTTAACTAGTACATTGAGCTGAACTAACCAATAACTTCAGAATAATAAGACAAATACTCAATGGTACCTTATTCTCAGTGGCATGCTTCTCTTTCTCAACTTTAGCCAGAGTTAACTCGAGGTCATCTATGTCCTTCTTTAACTCTGAACACTCGTCCTCCAGTTTCCTCTTCTTCGCTGTCAGTTCAGCATTCATCTCCTCTTCATCCTCCAGTCTCTCTGTCAGCTCTTTGGCTTTTGCCTCCAGCTGAATCTTATTCTTGATCAGCCCCTCACATCTTTCCTCTGCATCACAAAGATTATCTTGTTCCTGCGAAACATTGAGTCACATTAGCACATATACAGGGTTGCCAGATCTGACCAACAGTTTCCAGCTCAAAAAACAATGTAAAACCCGCCCAACTCAATAAAAACCAGCCCAAATCTCAACTTTTCTGGAAACTCATCCTAAAACTGAAAAGCTATTACATGGTTAATGAAAAGTGAAAATGAGGAAAAAGGAAAATGAAAACAGATAACAAACAGACTCCCTGATCAGCTAAGAATTAATCCGTGACAGCCATTGTCAGTCACACAAAGTAGAACAACACAGTGGTCTTACCTTTGTGTGAAACATATTAATTATCTTCTCTGAAACTGAATATGAACAACTATGTATAATGACACTGCCTCAGTGCTTAGGGACCAATACCATGTCACAGTGACACTTCATTAACTAATCTCTGGTTGATGATTTCAAATCCAACAGATTGTCTCCATTTCAGAATAAATGTACTTTAATGAGCGCAAGGACACAACAGCTTATTGAAATATGCAAGTTTTTAATTTTTGGGCCACATATTGGCAACTATTTTTTCAACATTTTTTCAAGATTATTTACTAAAATATGTTGTGAAAATTAGCCCAAATTTTCTCAACCAGCCCAACACTATTTCAACATCAGCAGAATGTCCTCACAGCACCAGGCTCACCGCTTGAACTTGGAGCTGCAGGTCGTTCTTCTCTTGGAGAAGAGTGACCATTTTCTCCTCTAGCTCCTTCCTGCGGGCCTCGGATTTTGCGTAAGCCTCTTTCAACTTCAGGAATTCTTCCTTCATGTTGGCCATCTCTTTCTCAGCCTCTGCAGATCTCAGCAGAGGTTTGATTTTGAAGAAGAGCTTCATCCAGGGCCAATTCTTGACCCCCATGAATGAGCGGACGTTCCATTGGATGACCAGTAAAGCATCTCTGCAATTTTTTTCCAACAAATTAAGGGTTTAGCTTAATGTATCGATCACCAAACAGTTACCACCAAATCTTGAATGTCCATGTCAGCCTGATGCCAAACATACCTGCGCTCCACCATTTTCTGATACTCAATTCGAGACAAAAGACCCCGGGCTCTGGCTTGGATGGCAGTGATGATTTTGGAGAGACGCTCATCTCTCATCTCCTCAAGCAGACCCAGCAGTCCAGCCTTGAAGAACACCTGTGAGGACCAATCGTCATCTCATTTTAAGCCATCCTTTTATCATTTCAAACGGCTTTCTTCTAGTAACTGACACATTTCAGATAATACCTTGGTGTGCCCAAACTTATATTGATTATGATCAATGTCCAGAGACCCAAGTAGCTTTTCTGCTCCCTTTCTGCTGTCGATGAACTGACCCTCAGGGATGGCAGCAGGATTCAGAATACGATATCTGAAAATATATACCGTTTCAATAATTGTCTTTTGCTTGCAGTTTTGCAGCTTTAAGTGAATGCTACCTCTGTTTGAAATCTCCATAGAGGATCCTGTTTGGGAATCCCTTCCTGCAGATCCTGATGCCTTCCAGCACACCGTTACAGCGCAGCTGGTGCATCACCAGAGGGTTCTCCATGGCCCCAGGAGTCTTGGTCTCATTGGGGATGATGCAGCGCACAAAGTGAGGGTGAGTAGACCTCAAGTTGGTCATCAGCTTGTTCAGGTTCTCCTTTAATGTGAGAAAGCATACCTTTATTAATATACTAACATATACAGTATATATATATAATGATATTTGATTATAGTTTTCTTACTCTATGAAGAGCTGACACAGTCTGAAATGATGACCCTTTTTTCTTCTTCTCCTTTTTGCCCTCAGTACCTTCTGCCATAGCTGTTCAGAAAACACAAAAGAAATGAGTAACATGAAATAATGTCTAAACCATTTTTCAAATACTAAAAACTTTTCATACAAGAGCACCTGAATCAGCTCCAGCGTAGTTGGCAAAGAGTGTAGCAAGAAGCTTCAGAGTAGACTTCTGGTAAAGTCCAACAACCGTCTCATTCAGAGGATCCTTGTTCTTCACCAGCCAGTTGTTGATGTTATAATCAACTGTTCCAGCGTAATGAACCAGGGCAAAATGAGCCTCTGGTTTCCCTTTGACGATTCTGGGCTTCTGGAAATTTGCAGATTTGCCCAGATGGTTGTCGTAGAGTTTGGCTTTGAAGGTGGTGTCAGAGGCTTTTGGGAACATGCACTCCTCTTCAAGGATGGACATGATACCCATGGGCTGGAGAGGAAAATGTAGATAGTATAATTTGTTCAAACACTTAATTCATTTTGAGTCAATGAAATGCAAACAACTCTGTTTCTCACCTTTTCAATCAGGTCGATACAGGCCTGTAAGTCCATACCAAAGTCGATGAAAGTCCATTCAATGCCCTCTTTCTTGTACTCTTCCTGCTCCAGCACAAACATGTGGTGGTTGAAAAACTGTTGCAGTTTCTCGTTGGTGAAGTTGATGCACAGCTGCTCAAAGGTGTTGAACTGAAGAAAGAAAATATCACAGACCTTTACTCAGTATCATGCTCATAAAATGGTTGGTTATTTGTGGATTAGATTACTCACATCAAAGATCTCAAATCCAGCAATGTCCAGTACACCAATGAAGTACTGACGAGGCTGCTTGGTTTCCAATGATTGGTTGATTCTCATAACCATCCAGAGAAACATCTTCTCATAAACAGCCTTAGACAGAGCGCCTACAGCGTAATACACCTGTTGATCAAAAACAGCATCTTGCAGCTTTAAGGCCTCTGCAGAAACCACCATAAAAACACAAGAGGTCCTGTTTCATCTCCAGAATCTCACTTACATATTTTACCCAGTCTTACCTGAGCAACATTCTGTCCCTTGGTGACCCACTCGTTCCCCACTTTGACTCTTGGGTGACAGAGACCTTTGATGAGGTCAGCAGAGTTCAGGCCCATCAGGTATGCTGATTTGTCAGCATCTAAAAAAAGAGAGAGAGGTTGCATTCACCCTGTTGCCATTGGCTGGTCCGACCTCATAAATTGAGCCCCTCTAACCTTCAGTCCCATCAGCCTCTGCCTGCTCCTCTCGCTGCTTCTGCTTGAACTTCATGTTTCCGTAGTGCATGATGGCACCAGTCAGTTTGTACACAGAGTTCTTCTCCTCTTGGGTAAAGCCCAACACATCAAAGGCACTCTGTGTCAAAGGACATGATTAAAAATATTTTTAAAAACAAAACAAAAAAAACAGAGTTTAATTTGCATTCTACATTCAGCAGGGTGCTTTATCAGTCAATAGAGTACACACAAACATTTATTTAGCATTTTTTAGCATTTGCTTGCATTTCATAAATCTGAAAAAGCTGATGCATCTTTCTCTAGTTTGTGACGTCCTGAATAAATGTTTCTTCCTTGACTTCAAAGGCGGTATTCTGCTTTACATTTTAAAGATGGATAAAGTTACAATGCTAGATGCAATAACATCTTTACAACTTGCTGAAATTATAAGGTCCTAACTGGTTTATGACACATTGGAGAGGCGGGCCTCAAACACCAAGGTTTCACTATAGCTTTCTCCCAAGAGAGCCGACCAATCAGAGGGAAGGGGGCATGTGGGGGCAGGATGCATTAATGAAACAGAGGCTAAAATAAAGGGCTTGAGAGGCTTGAAATATGAGTTTCCTAAAAGAAAAAAAAAACAAAAACAAAAAAAACAGTGTTTTATCTTTCCACTGTAAACTTTGTAAAGCTACAAGGGGTACAAGTGGGACAGAATAGAGCCCAAAAAGCACAACACCCTTTCTTTAGAGACAAGACCATACTAACACATGGGTTACAAAATTCCAGGAATTTTGAAAGTAGGAAACTATTCATGGGAATACACAGGAATTTACAATGAGGAACTTAAATATAGCTAGGGCTCACACATTGTAGCATGACTTAGAGTGAAACAACCAAATTCGATACAAGGTCACTTTAATATCGTTTCTATTCCTTGACCACACAACAACTCTTTGCTGGCTGCAGGGCAAATGAGGTCACACTCCTTTAATGCACTGTGCACTGTCCACAGCACAAGATTATTAAAGGCACCACCTAATGATGACATGTCAAATTTCCCAAGCTCTTATGGAAAGTTTCTGAGAATTAATTGGAAATTTACTGGTATTTTTCTGCCTCTTTGCAACCCTAACAACACATCAACCCAGATTGTTTACCTTAAAAGGAGACTAAAAAGTTATGAATAAGAATTGAAAAAATATTGATTGAATGAGAGCCTGACATCTGTTGCCATAAGTTCATCTGCATCATCGATGGAGGCCACTTGGGTTTCCCCCTGAGAGATGAAGGCGTAGTCGTAGGGATTGTTTGTGATCAATAGCATCTCTGGAAGACACAAACACAGAGTGGGACAAAGTCAGTCAAGCTGACATCGCTGTGATGACAGGTAGATGATAAACATATTTCATCTGTTCGTTTCTGTTAAACTGTACACAAAAATGAAACACAAAAAAATCACAATCATTAACCAACCCAGGATTTCCGGCTTCTTCTGTGACAGAATCTGGTAGAAAATGTGATAATCCCTCTCAGCCTTTAGCTGGAAGGTCACACGAGACTTCTCCAGAAGGTCTGACAAGTGAGAAATACACTCCATTGAAATCATCATAGGTAATTATCACTTTCTGACAACATAAAGGAGATCCATGAAGTTAAAAAAGTGAAACAATGCGTCTTCTTACATGTTTCAATATCTGCAGAGGCTAGTTTTCCTCTGGCATCAAAATGGATACGAATGAATTTACCCTGTAAGGATAAGATTTCGAATTACAAAATGACTCCAATTACGTTTGCGAATGTGATAAATATGATATGACTGCAGATTATTCACGCTGTGTCAGACACCCACAAATCTGGATGAGTTGTCGTTCCTGATGGTCTTGGCGTTCCCAAAGGCTTCCAGAGCAGGGTTAGCCTGGATGATTTGATCCTCCAGGGTTCCCTGTTAAAGAAGCAAATGTTCAGTTAATAATTTGGATAGACCATGTGATCTTTGCCACCTTGATGGAATTAAGTTGTATTTGTGAGTGTAAAAGTTAAAAAAAAATCTAAAAGTTGCATATTTTTGTGTATCCCTGATAATACAAAGCTTTTACTAATAACTGTTTTTCTGATTAGTAGGTCATTATCATCCTCTGTGTTTATATTTTTTTATTCATGGTTTGAGCCAGTCCAGGAGTCCTTACAACACCTTTTTATAAATCAGACATGTGGAAACACTGACCTTGTCTTTGGTAATGGCGTCTTTCTTTACTCCTCCAGCTGCAATGCTGGCAAAATACTGGATTACTCTCTTTGTGTTGACAGTCTTTCCAGCACCAGATTCTCCGCTGTAATTACAAAGCCAGTGGTTCGTTATTATTCATTATATAGATCAAGTGAGTTACTTCAGTTAATGCGCTTTTTCAAAGGCTTCTTTAGTGGTAGAGATTACATACGTGATCAGAATGGATTGGTTTTCACGGTCTAACAAAACAAGAAAAATTAAAGTTTGTTAGATTGAAGATTCAACATGAATTCTTTCAATACAAGTTGTCTCAAAGCCCCTGTGAAGCGCTCATATCTATTTTACCTGCCAGCATGTACTGGTAGGCATTGTCAGAGATGGAGAAGATGTGAGGAGGAGCTTCACTCCTCTTCTTTCCTCTGTAGGCAACAACCACTTCTTGGTTGTAGACTGGCAGCCACTTGTAGGGGTTGACAGTCACACAGAAGAGCCCAGAGTAGGTCTATAAGAAAAAGACAGCAAACTGTGAGACATAAACATATTTGAATATTCATATGTTTTTGTGTTGTTTTGAGTTAAGCATGTAGTACAATATAGACCCTGCTGATGACAGGCTTCAAAACTCTATTAGAACAGATGGATGGCATCACAGAGATTATGTTCTATCATACAGTCTATGATCTCTACTCAAGATTTCTGCCCATTTAAGGAAGTTTTCTTTAGCTGTTTTTCAACCTTTTAGTTCCTGTTGATACATTCCCCAACAAAAAAGAACAGTAACTGCAAAACACCACTAGACCAGCAGAGGGCAGGAAAATGACAACTAAGGCCTTTTATATATTATGATATATATGCAGTGCACAGTCTGTCTTTCTTCCTAGCGTCAGTTTTATCTAATATATATATCATATAGCCTGTTATCATGGAAGATATTCAGTCTATGTTGATTTTGATCTCGATTTGTTGCACCAGAGATGGATTTGTTGACACTTACAGACGAAAAATCTAAGTTTTGTCAGTACTGTCAGTTCCAAAACCATTGCCTGTAACACCTTTGACCTGCAAATCAGTGGACCATTACACCACCTTAAGTATGGAAAAGGCAGAGATTGACCCTTGTTTCAGCTTTTCAACGAGTCTGTTG
This sequence comes from Thalassoma bifasciatum, assembly GCA_008086565.1. NCBI lineage: Eukaryota > Metazoa > Chordata > Actinopteri > Labriformes > Labridae > Thalassoma > Thalassoma bifasciatum. The sequence continues at coordinate 12,526 of RPOG01003283.1, forward strand.
ATTGAAGACTTTCACCAGGATGCACCTAGACACACTCACACAATCAGGCTCAAAGAAAACCATTGTTTGAGAGCAGTGGCAGCTGCTGGTCTTTCAAGGAGGGGAAGCTCAGTTTTTTTTTTCCCGCCCTACGTCATAAATGTCTTTGTTTATTTATATCTAAATTCTACCCTTCTGTCCTTTTCTGGTCGTTTTCAACCAAGACAAAGTTGCTGTGGATTGGTAAAGTCTCTGAATCAGTTCAGAACAACAGAATGAAAGAATTTGAAAATGCTCCGGTGGATGTTTATACTTTAAGATCGCTGATTTGCTCATTTCACTGTCAATCAAAAAGGGAATCCGCCTCAGACAGATCATCCAATCATCATGCAGAAGCCGAGCGTCCAGGCCAGCTCACTGCCCCATAGACCCCCGGAGGCGCTGAGTGTCTGATGGGCGGGACAAGGCCCAGCAATTATCCAGAGACTGAGTGTCCGTCTGTGTAAAACACTGTGAAGCTGCGGGGATGAATGAGAGGGAAGTTGTGTCGGTTTCATGTGATAAGCAGCGGATTCTGAACAAAAGATGAACCCATTCTAGCCCATGTTCAGTCAATGAAATGAACACACAGCGGTACAAATTCTAACTTTTTTCTCTTTTTTTTTTTGACATATCAGGTGAAGCTGAGCCTCCCTTGCAGTCTTAGAGTAATCACCACTACTTAGGAGTTATTGAACCAAGTTTATCACAGACAGCGGTCATCTCAATGTGGATTGAGGGGAGGGGAGGCAAATAAAAACACTGTGACTGCTCCACCAATCAGAAAAACTCAGCTTGCAGGCCCCGCCCCCCATAGTTCCTGGGCATCCATTGCTAATCTCTATGCCAGGGGTAGATTAATGAACCCAGATCTAAATATTTACCCTAGATGGTTGACTTGCATTTCATTCTGGGGTTTCCTGTGATCAAAATGCAGCTTTTGTCATTTATACTTGGTAAAACTACAAAGTGGATATTTGTATATAACAGAGTATACAGTATAGATCTCCTGTTCTTTTCAGTTTATCTGAATTACATTTGCACCAAGAGTGATTGAAGACAGATACATTGGATGATCTTCAAGAGAAAATTGGAATATTTTTTATTAATTTGATATCTGATAGATTAACCCTGAAAGGAGTTCCTGTGGCAGTGGTACGGCTCTAGCACGAGACTAGTTGAACTAAATTTGTGGTGGTGGAACCAAACTGAGCACACTTTGAATGGTGAACAGAGGAGTTCAGATCTCAGGTTACTCACATAGATCATCCACGCTGCGTAACGCTCTTTGAGGTTAAACAGCACAGCAGGTTCGTGGAGGAAGGTCAACATGGCCATGTCCTCAATCTTGTCAAACTTTGGTGGATTCTGTTGCAGAATCTGGACATCTTTGACTGTCACAGTCTGGTAAAAAAAAAATTTATACAGAATGTTTTTTGTCTGATTTCTCCAGGAGAAGCTACAATGAACAAGTCAAAACATTTAGATAACAACTGTATTGTGACTCCATGTTACTCAAGTGTAGCTTATGAATGGTTTCAAAACCAAACGCTTGTTATTGATGCCAAGTGGCAGCAATACCTCTCTTCATCACTCACTCACTCACATAGTGTTTTGACAGGAGACATTTAGACTTCAGTACTTCTCCTATTAGACTTACATTCACAATCATTCAAGGGGGATGCTATAATTTCACAGAGATTAACACTCAGATAAACACTGTGACACAACAGCAGACTCAGTCTCCAGACGGTGACGGTGCTGCTCACACTGACTCAGCTCAGTTAGTGATGTTTTCCATAACAGATTGTTTGAAAGATATGAGCTTGGTAGGGAAACATCATTTGCACCTGTGAATTTATTCTTCAAGTTTCTCTTTTGTCTCAAAAATAAATATAACATCAGGAATAGAATGAATCAGTCTCCAGCCTGCTCTGTCACTCTGTTAATTCTCACAGTATTACAGCTGTTGTTTCTGCACTACTGTTCTCTAGGTTAGGTCTACACTGATAGAAAGATTTCCACATGTGACCCAGAAACTGTGAACAAATGTGTAAGCACTGACCTTCCCATTCTGTGTTTCCACAGTGACCTTGTCTCCATCTTTGCTGGTGACGGTCGCCTTCACAAACTCTTCCACTGGATCTGGGACGAAGCATTCCTTCTTTATGTCGAAGGGACGAGTGGATGCCTCCATCCGCTCTTTGTCCGATTTCCTCAGGTACGGGGCGGCCGCCCCAAACACAGACATCTCTGCATCCCCCATGACTGCATGGATTTACAAACACTCATCATCATCATAATTCACCTTACTTACAGATGTGTTTTAAAGTTGTTTTTAACTTTTGGTGATCATAAAACTAGCTTTAAATGTAGCACACCCAGGTTTTAGATTTTCACAAACCATATTAATCTTGGATAGGGGAAACATGTCAGATGAAAAAGATATCTGTATTTACCTGTGGGATCAGGTCAGACAACAGGTGAGCTCAGACTTCAGAGGATTAGTTGTTGATGCTCCTGGAGAAGGCAGAGAAAAGTAAAAACTGGTCATCAAAGGTTGTTTTGAACTATTTAAGTAACACTTTCCCCCTCACACTGGCTTTTGTAAAAGTATTTGATCTTTTCTTTCCAATACTATTTGTGCCAGTCCTCCGTAAAGCTCTCTATCAACCTCTAAAAGTGTTTTTTCACATTAGTTCCTTTTACTTAGTTTAGTAATGGCAGCATCGAAACATCAGCACAAACAGCATCAGAGGAAATGCAGAGCAGACTCACAGAGGCCAGGTAAAGAGGAGGCAGCTGCTCGGCCTGCAGGGAGGGCAGGGATCAAATATATAACCCCTGATAACCCTGCCTTACAAGGCCAAGGGCACCACCCTGACCTGCTGACACACACACACACACACACACACACAAACACATGCACACACATGTAGTGACCACCATCACTTTCATCACTTGTGTCAGAGCTCTATGGCTCCCATGATGTTTGGCTGCCCTCTCTGCCCACAACCAAATAATGTGATTTATCGGGAGCAGTGCCAGCATAGCTGCCCTCTGACTCACCACAGCACAGCCTCTATCTTGAATTCTTCCACACTTTTGCCTGTCATCTCATGGACTTCATTCTTTTTCCAACTGAGGGCTGGTTGTGGACAGAAACCAGGTGCTATTTATTGCCCATCAGGAGAGTTCGAGTGAATCATGAAAGGTATGAATAGATACCTGCCTCAAATATAAAGTTGTGTGTCAGTACATCATAAATAAAATCTACATCATTGTTAATGAACCCATTTTTCTGCAGCAGTGGAATAAAATCGAGGATTTCTAACCCCCTGGATTACCTGCACATTCACCAGACCCTGAATCATCAGTGCATGGGAACAGATGGGCTTGGGCACATCAACTTGAGACCAAGTCCATTCCCGATTTTTAGAAATAATAACTCGACTTGGACTGGAGGCTTTACTTCATCAAGACTCAGAAGTTAGAGAGAAAGACTTGAGTTTGTTCATCGATATAGCTTGTTTGTCAGCATGTCTATTCACCTTCATGCAGGTTTACCAGGCAGCAACCGCCAATCTAAAAATATGAAGCTAATGCAGCAGTGCTAAAACTGCAGTTCAGCAGCCAGCTTCAAAGTCACGCTTGATGTCGCAAAAAGACCAAAACTACAGACACACTAAGCCAAAAGAGACGATTTAAGAACATGGCTGACATGGTGGTCATCCTGTAGCTGTACACAGAGAGATTAAACACTCGCCTCTTCACCTCATCCTAATTTGAGCAAAACTAGGTTGAGTTCAGCGTACCTGCCAATGACAGACTTCAAAACTCTGGATCAGAAACAAACAATTGATATCACAGGGACAACGTGGAACTATTATGTAGATTTAGACTGAGCAGTGCAGCTTATTAGAGATCTAAAAGAACCACAAGAGATAACCCTGAACTTTGGCAGACATCTGTTTGGGATGAACTGAGGTATAATGGGATGACAGCAACCTCACAGTTACACTAGGGTCCATATGCACATTCAAGGTAAAAGCCATTCAAGGGTTCAGGTAAAGATGAAAATAGACCATTTGTACTAATAGTGAAAATGTATGTAAATGAAAACTGTATGAATAGTATGCACGAGACCTTTGCAGAGAATTAAATTTAATGCCAGAGAACGTCAACATTTCAGGCGCTAATGGCAGAATTACTGCACTCGTTCAGCTGTTTTAAAGATTAAGGGATGTTGAGGATGGAGGTTTAGTGACTGAATGAATCCTTTGAAAAATTATAGAAATGTTCAGATATACAATGTCCAGGAGGTCAACGTATATATGAGGTTCTGCACGTGCTTCGCTTTCATGGTGCAAGTACTCTGTTAGCCGTGCATGCTGCTAACACTATGGCTAAATGGACCATTCCATTGTTCCATGATGGTATGCTAGAACTAATGGTCCTGTTTGTGTATTGACTGGACATGTATGCAGGACTGTGTTAGGATTGCTGATAGTTTGGGGTGTAAAAGCTGTCTTCTGGTGATAAATACCAATATCACAAGGACTCTAAATGAATTCTCTCAGGTGACTCTGACTTGGAGACTGAGGTTTCAGGACAGGACTCAGACTGTCTTGGAGCTGGACTGCAACACAACTAAACTACTGAAATAAACCAACTCAAAGGAGATGAGTATTGATTCAGTTAAACACATGTTTTCAAGACTTGAGGAAAACTCAGCCTAAAGTTCAACCCTACAGACCAGTTTAGAAATAACTGATACGGATCATTCATGTCTTACTCATTCCTGCGTGTAACAGTTTTATATACCCAACATTTATTCCATTTTAATTCAGTGTTGCTCAATCTTTGTTTTACTGTGTCTTTAATGTATTTACCTCTTTTCCTCTTCTCTATTCCATACTGTTATCACCATGCCTTTTTTGCTGCAACAAAACAATCTATGATTATTGTTTTATCTCATCTTTTATTGTTTAGTCAATTAATGATCCCTCTCCTTTATCTTTTCTGCACAGGAGCTGCTTGATTAGCTCATGTACATTATATTATCATTAGGTACGTATAAATTACCAATGATAAGTAACTCAAATAACCCACATTGGATACAAAAAGAAGACTTGAATTGGAAAGAAGAGAATAAAAGCAGGGTAGAGCAGCTGAACTCTGTAAAACTTAATGATCATCATGTCCTATCACAGCTGCCTGCTCAGTTAACACCTTGGCTCCGCTCAAAAAGACTGAGAAAGACTCAACAGAGACTTTGTCCTTTGCAGCCAGCAGGATAAACTCAGTTTGATGAGCAGCTCAGCTGATCTGGACACTTGTCTCCTGATGTGTTCAGCTTTAAATGTGAAACGTGCTGATGGTCCCTGGTCCTTACTTTCACATACTTTTAAATACAAACCTTTCTGAGAGTTTTATTTCCAACACTTGACTGACCCTGTCTTTCAGATCTTTAATCTAGGCGGTGCCACCTCCCACAGGAATGTGGAGTTTGATGCCCTCCATTGTGAATCCAGAGGCCGATGCCAGCCGCGGCTGTCATCAGAGGAAGTCTGCAAACCTGTCACTGGAGAGCAGCAGTGGAAAGAGTGGTGGGGCAGGTTTTTAATACCTGGTTAGTCCATGAGGCTCAGTGAAGCTCAGCTCCTGGTGTGATACAGACATAAACTCAGAGCGGTTCATCGAGAGCATGAAGGCTGACTCTCTGTCAGCTGGTGCACTGATGCTCAAAGAGGAGACAAGGTTTGGACAGGAGCCAGTGATCAGGGATACACTGCAAAACCATCCTATGTTGTAATAAACTTGTGTTATGAGATGACACAAACAACATTCACCTGACAAGTCCAGAAAAATATTTCTTCTCGAGATACAAGAAAAAAATGACACATGAAGTGCTTGAAAAATGACTTATCTTGTTGTTTAAATTAAAGCATTCTAATTTCAAGTCACTAAACAAGCACATTATCTTTCTTCATTGGAATTTTTTTCATTCTTATTCTGTTTTTTTGTTTTATTTATTTATCAAAGCACTTCTGGCCTCATTTTTCTCTTTAAACATTTTGAAGCAAGATATTTTTCTGGTCTTATGACTGTGACTCATATTAAGCCAAACAAGATATTTTCACTAAAAAAAGGCAAACACTTAATGAGATTTTTGCAGTTTATTTCTAGGGCTGTCTGTCAATACAATACCTTACCCATTTCTTATAATTGATCTCTAAAATCAGGAAAAACATAGACAAAAGCATCTTTGACAGGCGAGAGTAGATCCTTAGAGGTGTTGAACTCTCTATATTGCCTTACATATATTAATTTCTGTGCCTGATGATACCTTTAATTTTATAAAAGAGGGTTGAAAATTAGTCACTCAATCTCAGTCCATATAGAGGTTTCAGTTGGAACACTAAGCCTCAGGTGTGAAAGAAGCAAAACTGAAGTTAAGATGATGGTTTCACAGAATCTTCTCCTGACAGTGAAACTTTGAAGCCTTAGGACCAGACCACTGCTCATATTAAAGATATCACCTTCTGAAAGGTTGATGGGTGTGTTTCAGGGTACTTAAAATATGCTCAGAGTTGATCCATATATATTAAATGTTTTTTTTATATTTAAATCAGAGAAAAAAGTAACAGTATCACTGATTCCTGATCACAAAAGGAGTTTGTGGAGGATCCATCCATCACATCTATTTAAAGGTTCTGACTGCTGCATGCTCTGAATGTTGTTTCTATGAAAGTCAGCCCACCTGAACTTCCACCTGCTTTGGTCAGGGGCTGTTTAGAGCGCATGGGTGCTTGTGTTTTCTTTTCCTGTTTACCTTCTGTTCTTTTATTATGTGATGCGTTGGCGTTGCTTTCTGTGTATCACTGCAGTACATGTCTATCACTCTGACCTTGTAAAGTGCCATCAAACATAAATGGCATGTTTCCTTTTATTTCACAAAGTGCTCCTCCACTTGTGTGGTCTCGTGTGTGTGTGTGCATGTGTGTGTCCTTCACAGCTGACTCAGAAACAGAGGGGTTAAGTGGTTTGATGATGTCTGTAAATTAGCACTGGTCTCAGGTGTCGTGCATGCAGAGCCGAGTTGAAGTCTGACTCTGCTCAAGATTCATGTGGTCAGCATGTTTCAGTAGTCATTACTGACACTTCAGAAACAGCTCTGTCATGACCTTCAGTACGTAAAACAACAAGCTGCTGACATCTATTCATTATCTTCCTCTTCCCTTTAGGGTTACAGGAATTGGGGGGGTTGGGGGTGGGGGCTGGAGCCTAAATCAGCTGGGCAGAGGCAGAGTGCTGCTTGGAGATGTTGCCAGCCTGTCACAGGGTGATGCTCTATTTTTGAATCCTAACATTTTAACACATTGTTTAACACTAAAACTATGACACAAAGCTACTAATCGTGATCCATTTCTTAATAAAACAAAGGTAACACTTTATTTGAAGGGGTAAACATAAGACTGACATGACAATATAAACATGACGTGACGTCTGTCATTGAGTTGAAGAAGGCTTCATGCATGTTTATGAATGCTGTCATTGAGTGTCATTCAGTGAATTATGCCACTTTTGGTGCAGAGTCAACATTGTTTGGGGATGTATTTGATATTACAACTTGACTTTGTTGGCAAAACAGTGGCAGATTATGTTGTCTTTGTAAATACCAAGTTGTTATATCAAATACACCCCTAAACAATGTCGACTTTGCATTAAAGGTGACATAATTCTCTGAATGGTACTTAATAACAACATTCATGAACATGCTTGAAGCCTCTTCCAACTGAATGACAGACGTCATGTTTATCACAGCGTTATGTCAGTCTTATATTTACCCCTTCAAATAAAGTGGGTAACACTTTACTTGACGCCTATGTTTATACCCCATTATAAATGTATTTATAATGTCTTATAATGATATTATAGCACTGTATAACTACAGTTATAAACATTCATAAGTTACTAAAATGCTTTATAACAATAATCATAAAACACTATAAAGCATTGACTCATCACTTATAAGGTCAGGTATTATAATGTTATAACTGTTAGCAACTCACTGTCAATGCCCACATATATAAGGCATAATACTGATATTTATCATATTCTTATTAACATGTATAACTATTATTATAAACACTCATAAATTACCATAACTCTTTATGACAATGAGCATAACACATTATATAGCATTCTATAATGGCTTATAAGATGATTGTTGGTCCCTTGATAACCAATTTTTGTTGCATGGATCATAGGGTATTATCATGTGAAGTAGTCCTGAAGTATTGCCTTGCTGTTGTGCCCCCTAAATCTGTGCAAGTGAGCCAAAGAGCACATATGACATGACTATATATTTGGAACAAACGATAAAGAGCAACAGAAATTTGTTGGTGAAAATGCTTCACCCCACAAAAAAGTGCGTGAGACTGCAAGACAGAGTTGATAGTGGAGAGTGCACCTCTTTTGGTGGTCTCATAGTGTTGGTATTAAGCATGTGTTTCAGCAGGTTATTAATGCTTTTAGTGCAACGGATATAAATAAACCTTTGTTTGATTCCTTATCTGACCTCACTGTCCTTTCTGCAGCAACAGACCCCAGCACCTCTGTTTGAGTCTAAGTCTGTGAACTGGTCCCAGTATCAGCAGAGAGTCTAGACTGATAGCAGCCGGGGGAAGAGGAGAACTGTGCACAGAAAACAATGATGGTGGAACAATAACAACAAAGGGTCTGCCAAGATGCTTTAGTGGCTAATACAGTTGTGCTGATAAGTTTACATACCCTGCAGAGAATATGAATGATAACATAAAAACTTTTGTTTCACCCATGGTTAGTAGTTAGGTGAAGATATTTATGAACAAGCAACTGTTTACTCTTTTTAAATCATAATGACAACAGAAACTTCCAAAATGTCCCTGATCAAAAGTTTACATACCCCAGTTCTCAATACCCTATATTGCACCCTCTAACATAAATGACAGCTTGAAGTCTTTTGTGGTGGATGAGGGTCTTTATTTTCTCAGATGGTAAAACTACTCATTCTTGTAGACAAAAAGCCTCCAGTTTCTGTAAATTCTTGGGCTGTCTTACATGAACTGCAGATTTGAGATCTCCCCAGAGTGGCTCAATGATATTGAGGTCAGGAGACTGAGATGGCCACTCCAGAACCTTCATTTTATTCTGCAAAACTTATGGGCACAGCTCTACTATACTGTTGTGGGAGTGAATATTTGTAAATACAGATCCAAGAGCTCAAGAATTCCTCAGTCTTTTGCCTTTGACAGGGACCACAAGGCTTCCTGCATGTCCGTCAGCACGCGCTCTGTTCTGGCTCTCTGTTTTGGAACATTTTCAGCAGTTGGGCCTGACTGGGCCGGGCAGAGCAGATCAGGCGAGCAGCTGTCTCAGCTGCCGAGTTTATGGAGGATTAGAGGTCAGATCCTACAACTGACAGTCCCTCTGTCTGCCCAGCTGCCGCACAGTTATCAACCCCTTTAATAGACCTGCACAGCAATGGGTGATTAAACAGTATTATGTCCTCTGTCAATGATCAGGAATAAAAAATAAAGAGCATAGATTAATAAAGCATGCAGTTAAAAATACTATGTATGGATTAATTTGGAAGAATAGCATCATATCTCACAAAACAAATGCTCAACACGTGAACATTTTGAGAAAAAATGTTGGTGTTCTTAGCTTTTCAAATGTCCAGGTGAGCTCACTTCTGCCTTTAGTCCCACATTACTCTGTTAAAATGGTTCAGAAGCAGCTTTTATTTCATCATCTCTGAACTTTTATAATAAAAGGGCAGATGTGTGTTCCTATGAGCTGCTGATCACTGTCACTTAGATGTGACCTAACCCATCAGCTCATGAGTGTTTGAAGAACTTGAAGATTCACTCATGATAACTGTGGATTATCCTGATGTTGTTTTCTGTCTCCTGTATATACAGTGTATCACAAAAGTGAGTACACCCCTCACATTTCTGCAGATATGTAAGTGTATCTTTTCATGGGACAACACTGACAAAATGACACTTTGACACAATGAAAAGTGGTCTGTGTGCAGCTTATATAACAGTGTACATTTATTTTTCACCTCAAAATAACTCAAAATATAGCCATTAATAGCTAAACCCCTGGCAACAAAAGTGAGTACACCCCTAAGAGACTTCACCCCTAAATGTCCAAATTGAGCACTGCTTGTCATTTTTCCTCCAAAATGTCATGTGACTCGTTAGTGTTACGAGGTCTCAGGTGTGCATAGGGAGCAGGTGTGTTTAAATTTGTAGTACAGCTCTCACATTGGCTGTTTACCAAACCGCCTACTACACTAGCGATGCCTACTACTTCGGCTGAAACTCAGTATTTAGTAGGCAGTATGCGAAAACTTGAGAGATCTGTAGTATACTACAAGTTCCCGGATGACCTACTGATCCGAGAAAATTTCTCAGTATGCAACAGACCAGTCTACCTGGCGTACTGTTTCCCACAATGCACGGCGCTAATGCTGTTTGTCAATTTGGGGGCGCTCAGGTTGAGGTGAATTACTGACACCTACTGGAATAAATCAGCTCAACTACAACACAACAACAAAAATGTGAAACGGTCCCAGAGATAAAAGTGAAGTGACAGGAAAGAAACAGCGGTAAATCTGCTCACTTCATCATGAACGAGCTGTTTACTTTTACCAAATTCATTAAAGTCCCTAAGTCATTTATCACTTTTTTATTTTACACTAACAGCCTATGTGGGTAATGAGGACGCAGTTTTTCCACCAGCTGTAAAAATAAAAAATCAGTTGGTTTCAGATTTATTTTCAATACACGATAACTTTTGGTGCAAGATAAAAAAATCAAATATGGCGATTTTGCTGTAATTTATACCTTTACAAATGTGATAAAATCGGGACTTTTATCTCTCCCTGAATTTGTTGTTTTTCTAAATGAATTAAAAATGTTCCTTGAACCACAAAAATAATGAAAAAACCATAACAATTCTCAAAAAAAATTACAACTTCCTTCACATGCTTAATTTCATTTATTTATTTTCCTTTGTATCTCATTGACATCTAATTTAACTTATCTACTTTTATTGCTCCTGTAACTTCACCACTGATTGATGTGGTGAATTAATGACTGAAATGCCAAATGTACTCATGGTTTACTTATGATGAAATTAAACATTAGAAAAAAATCCATCAGCTCCACTTCCTGAAATCCAGAGTAGTATACTNTTTATACCTTTACAAATGTGATAAAATCGGGACTTTTATCTCTCCCTGAATTTGTTGTTTTTCTAAATGAATTAAAAATGTTCCTTGAACCACAAAAATAATGAAAAAACCATAACAATTCTCAAAAAAAATTACAACTTCCTTCACATGCTTAATTTCATTTATTTATTTTCCTTTGTATCTCATTGACATCTAATTTAACTTATCTACTTTTATTGCTCCTGTAACTTCACCACTGACTGATGTGGTGAATTAATGACTGAAATGCCAAATGTACTCATGGTTTACTTATGATAAAATTAAACATTAGAAAAAAATCCATCAGCTCCACTTCCTGAAATCCAGAGACAGGTCCAACAAAACAGTCATACTACATACTACATGTGGAAGTAGTAGGTAGTAGGCAGTGCCTACTACCTACTACTATAGTATGTAGTATGTAGTAGGCGGTTTGGAAAACAGCCACTCTCTCATACTGGTCACTGTACGTTCCAACATGGCACCTCAAGAAAGTAACGAACTCTCTGCGGATCTTAGAAGACGTATTGTTGCGCTACATGAAGATGGCCAAGGCTACAAGAAGATTGCCAACACCCTGAAACTGAGCTGCAGCACAGTGGCTAAGATCATCCAGCGTTTTAAAAGAGCAGGGTCCACTCAGAACAGACCTCGTGTTGGTCGTCCAACACGAGGTCTCAGCGTCACATCCAAATGCTTTCTTTGAAAGATCAATGCAGGAGTGCTGTCAGCATTGCTGCAGAGATTGAAGAGGTGGTGGGTCAGCCTGCTAGTGTTCAGACCATGCGCCGCACTCTACATCAAATTGGTCTGCATGGCTGTCACCCCAGAAGGAAGTACATGGATTACTGGAACCATGTCCTATGGTCTGATGAGACCAAGATTAATGTGTTTGGTTCAGATGGTCTCAAGCATGTGTGACGGCGACCAGGTGAGGAGTTCAAAGATAAGTGTGTCATGTTCTACAGTCAAGCATGGTGGTGGGAATGTCATGGTCTGGGGCTGCATGAGTGCAGCAGGTGTCGGGGAGCTACATTTCATGAAAAGAAACATGAACTCCAACATGTACTGTGAAATACTGCAGCAGAGCATGATCCCCTCCCTCTAGAAACTGGGTCGCAGTGATCCAGCATGATAATGACCCCAAACACACTTCTAAGATGACCACTGCTTTACTGAAGAGGCTGAGGGTAAAGGTGATGAACTGGCCAAGCATGTCTCCAGACCTAAACCCAATAGAACATCTTTGGGGCATCCTCAAGCAGAAGGTGGAGGTGTGCAAAGTCTGGAATATCTACCAGCTCCGTGATGTCGTCATGGAGGAGTGGAAGAGCATTCCAGTGGCAACCTGGTGGTGAAGCTCTGGTAAACTCCATTATATACATGCCCAGGAGAGTAAAGGCAGTTCTGGAAAACAAAGATGGCCACACAAAATATTGACACTTCAGAAACTTTCACTAAGGGGTGTACTCACTTTTGTTGCCAGAGGTTTAGCTATTAATGGCTATATTCTGAGTTATTTTGAAGGAAAAATCATTTTAAACTGTTATATAAGCTGCACACAGACTACTTTTCATTGTGTCAAAGTGTCATTTTGTCAGTGTTGTCCTATGAAAAGATATACTTACATATCTGCAGAAATGTGAGGGGTGTACTCACTTTTGTGATACACTGTTTCGTATGTTTTCTCTGTGCAAGATGAATACTCTGCTCTAAACCTGGATTATTTTATTGATGTCCTGACTCACTTCTGACCATAAAACTCAAAGCTGCTCTGCACTGAACATAGACTGAATGACTTTTCTTTTCTTATAGTATCCATCCCTTGTTCACACTCACACAGTCAGGTTATGTTGTATTTTATTCTGCTATCAAGTCAAGTGTTTTTGAAGAAAAGTGTTTTCTTCTTCTACAGTTAAAAAACAGCAGTTATCTGTGATTGAACTCTCTGTTAGATTTGTTATACACTCAGTTCATTTTGCAGCATCAAAATGCCACTTATATGAGTGTGTGTGTGTGTGTGTGTGTGTGTGTGTGTGTGTGTGTGTGTGTGTGTGTGTGTGTGTGTGTGTGTGTGTGTGTGTTCTCCTCTGTGTGAGTGCGCCCTCTGCTGGGGCTCAGGTGCTGCTCCTCAAAGTGACATGCAGGCTGATAGTTTTGAAGCTTTCACTCTGGAACTAATATGAACTCAGGTGAAAAAGAAAAGTGAACAAAACAAAGTCTTTTTGATTAATACTTATTTATTTTTAATCTAAAGAGACCACACATGTGCACAAACATTTAAGCACAACATCCATGTAAATATGCCGGAGGTAACCGCCAGGTTCATTTTCAGGTCCATTGCAGGTCAGAGGTCAGAGCAGAGTTCATAGCAATTGAAAAAATTAGATCAATACATCCGGATTGGATAAAAATCAAATCAGTTTGAAGTATGTTGCAGGGATGACAACTAAGTGGCTTTCTGTCAAAGACTTAAATTTTCTTTTTTTTTTCTTTTTAAAAAGAGGTAATGTTATGGGTTTAATTGTTGTCGGATTTGAAACTGACCAGTTTGTGATACAATAGTCAAGAGGGAGAAGATCATCGAGTGAAGAAAGATTCTTGTAGCATTTTCTGATAACAATGGTCTGATTTTTCTTGGAGCTGTGCGGATTAAATGTGATCATTTATGGGTTTTTTTTTCAACATTCATGCACAAATCAAGTTCCATGCTTTAATGAGGTCTTAGGATCCCCGGTCAGTTGAACCTGTTATTTATAAATCCTCCAGCAGGTGGCAGACTGTGAACATGTCTCTTGTTGCGTCTCTGTCTCTTTGAATAACAGCTGGTACCCTGTGGATGTGCTTCACTATATTTTTGATTTCTACAAAAGACATGATCTTTAAGAATACTATATGGAGGAGTAAAGAAGGTCAAAGGTTTTCTCTGTCATCCTTTTCATCTGTCACCATCTTTCTAACTTTAAGCATCTTTGACAGCTGACAGTTGAAGTTTGAAAACTGGATCATTTCACAGACTGCAGCTTTAAGGACGCAATATTTATGTTGAAACCAAAGTTGGGTTTTATTTCAAGAAACTAAACAAGTAACAATTTCTTAACCCAAATATTTTTTTCTGCTTTTTAAAATCAATTCAGGGATCATTTTTGTCTTTAAAATTCTTCAACTGAGACATTTTTCTTGACTTTTAGAATAAGAACAAGAACATTTAAATGACATCAAAGTAGTTTTCAACGTCACTTTAACTTTTCATGTTCCTTTGCCATTCAAAGGACAAGATACATGCAGGTAAATATTGTATTCAACATTGAATAGTTTCATATTTCTTGTTTATGGGTCAATGAGGTGACGTCCCTTTTTTTGTGTCCAAGTGCAATATTTCCTTCCATCATGAATTGAGTATTTCATCACATGTATTTCTTTATTCTATGAAACCTGTGTTATTTGAACACATCTTTAAACTATTAAAATATAACATGTTTTTTTTTGTGTTTTGGTTCCTCAAACCCCCAAAATGTCAGGTGGTGCAACCGTCCTGACAAGTATCCACAGTAATTAAACTCTAAAAATTGATTATCAGTTATTGTTAATTGAAATTTAATATACAGTGGCATTATTTTACGCTTGAACCTTATTAAATAAAATATTCTCTCCAAATAAAAAGAATTTTAAAGCTGTAAAGAAATGTAAAAATCTTTTGTCCCGTAATTTTCACCTTGTCAAATGTCAGGGTGGTGCAACCGTAACATTAGACTTTTATTTTAAAGTGAAGAGAATAAAACAGGAAACAGGAAACTGCATCAGCCAGAGGAGCCCAAATGACATTTGTGACCAAGTGGAAAAGTTTGTAGATTTCTCTGAAATACTGATAAAAAAGGTTTTTTCACTTTATTGGTGACTGGAACAATTTCCATGTCAGGTGGTACAACCAATGTAATAATGTGAATGTTATTTTAACATCAAATTATTTATCTTATTCACAAATAAAAGAAATGAAACACACAAAATGAAAATGTATGAGTCACTACAGACACTTGAGAGATACTTGCCAATAATTTCAGACAGAAAAAATAACAGGAACATATAAATATATTTTCATATATTTGGTTGAGCCACCTGACATTTTTGGGTGCTCAAATTAAAAATACTAAAAAATAATGAACCTAAAAACTTTGAAATGTTGGTCAACTACTGAAATCTTTTAGAAAACACAAGTCTTCACTCAGAAATATGTTTTTATTCATTTTCAAAGAACTTTTTAAACATACGTTTTTAGACCCTCTTTTTGTCATTGACCCTTATATCTCGAAGTCCAATACTCTAAATGGCAGCTAATGTCACTGAGCAGCATGGCTGACATTTTTTGTTGTTTTGTTTGACAATTTAATTTTTTTTTTTAACTTTCAAATTTAGCTGCCTCCACACCACAAGTGCCCATTGCCAAAAAAGCTTCTTCTTCTTCATATGTCTGGCTGTTGTGACACAATGAAGCATATTATCTTCTGCTTTCTAATGGTCAGATTATAGCACTGTGCCCAAATCAATTCTACTGCACTTGTACCTACTATTTAGAGTGCATAAGTGCATTCAGACCTTCAGTATGGTAAACGTAATGCACTTTGATTTCTCACCTTGTAAAGCCCATGTCAGGGTCGTAGTGCAGGCCTTCACAAAGCAGGAAGTATTATGTTTGTTATTTACTGTTCAGTTTGAGGGCGAGGATGCACTTTGATTTTTTCACAGCTGATTTTTTCCTTGTTCCTGTAATGTTGGGGCTATGGTATCATTTAGATCACTTTTCCTTACATTTGTGAGTATTTATTTTTTGAGTGTGGAGCTGCCTGCGGATTTATTTTCCCATTATCGTGGATTATACCTCAAGGTGATTTAACATAGTGGGAAACATGAACCTGATGAGCAAATATTTGCACAAAAACAATAAAGTTTATCAGTTTGAACATGAAATATCTTGTCTTTGTGGTGAATTAAATTGGATATACAGTTGTCCCCAAACGTTTACACCCTCCAGCATAATTTCTGGGGGTTTTTTTTGGCCTTTTCTCAGAACATATGAATGATAACACAAAATCCTTTCTGTCACTCATGGTTAGAGGTTGGGTGAAGACAGTTATTGAAAAAAAAAGTTTTCCCTTTTTAAATCATAATGACAACAGAAACTTCAAAAATGACCCTGTTATGAAGTTTACACAACTCTGGGGGTTTTGTCCTGATAAATGCACAAAAGTGAACACAAATGTGTTTGAATGTCTCCTAAAGGTAACCATCCTCACCTGTGATCTATTTGCTTGTAATCAGTGTGTGTGTGTATAAAAAATGAACAGAGTCGTTTTTGAAGTTTCTCTTGTCATTATGATTAAAAAAGAGTACACACAGTTATTTGTTAATAAATGTCTTCACCCAACCTCTAACCGTGAGAGACAGAAAGGTTTTGTGTTACTGTGATTGAATTTGATGTCCATACTGCAGAACCTGTGACTGACTTTGATCTGTAAAACCACCCCTGTTCTCACAACTTCCAAATGCTTAAACTTTTGTTTTCACACTTCCCCACCTCCCCACACCTTACCTTTTGTGCCCTTTCCATGGCTACACCTCAACCTCATTTTCCCAGAGACACTTGGTTGCTCCTTTCCCAGAAACAAAGACCCTCCTGCTTTCACATCTTCCTGCTTTCTCTCACCACAATCTTTCCCATTGCACCTTACCTTTTGTGTCCTCCAAAAGATCACACCTTAAAATCCATCCTGGACCCCCCCTCTCAGAGCCTTTGATTTTAATATTCTTTGTTCCCAAATGTACCTCAGACGGAGAAGGTGTGAAACAAAGCCCCAGGGGAGTGGTTTCCCTACGGTATAAGTTTTTGAGACTCCCATCACTCCTGGTCAGATGGCATCCATGCTGCTTGTGTGTTAACTGACCTTTTCTTTGCAAGGAAAATAAAACTATTGTCGGCCGGCAGAAGTCTTTATTTCATTCTTTACCAGAGTTGGGAAAAAGCAATATCCACAGTTATCATTCATGTTTTCTGAGTGTGGCAGGTAGCAGTGCTGCCCCTGAATGCAGCTCCCTCTCCTCCTCTAACTCCTCCCCTATCCAATCAGGCAGGGTGTAGTAAATAAAAGGCAGCTGAGGCCTGAAGTAGGCCTCTCTCTGATGGCATCTTGGGCTGATTGACCTGCTGCTGTTTTTGCCCCTTTCAGTTGCTTGTTTTTGTTCCTTTTGGTTTGGTTTGTTTGCCTAATTTGTTTGAGTTGGTTTCCCCTTTGATTTTGGTGGTTTGTTTCCTTATTCCTCAGTTAGTTTGTATTGTGTTTAGTTAGTTCATAGTTTGGTATTTTAGTTAGTTAGTTTCCTTTGGATTATTTCATTCAGTATCCTTAGTTTCTTTTCCCCTCAGTTAGTGGTTTTCACAAACTGGTTTGCTTTCTTGTTTTTCTTGTTTCACTGTTTTCTTTTGTTTCAGAAGTTGAGCCCACTCGTTGGGGAGGCTAGGCACCCAGGGTGAGGGCCCTCCACCTTTTGCATGTTTGACACTGGGTCACAAGGGCTACACAGATTTATTTTTGAGGATTTGAAGTGTGTGTGCTGTGCTTCACTTGGTGAGTGTAAGGGAGCACTCCCCTGCACTTCCCTCTGTAGTCTGCCTCCCTTCTGGTGGCCTCAGCTTGCTTTAAGTTAATTTGGGTTTATTTGGGTTTCTTTAATTTAGTTAGTTTATAGGGGTTTGGGGAATATTTTAATAGTTTCAACTTTTGTAGAAGGCCTTATTTTTAAAGTTTGTGGCAACAAAGTTGTTCTTTAAACCTCATTTGTTTTGCTTTGATTGTTTAACAACTCCTTTTTCCCTCCTAGGTTAATTTTCTAGATTAAATTTAAGTTTAATCTTTTTCTTGATTTAATAAACATTTTTTAAACTTATTTGAACCTCGTTTCTGCCTCCCTCAGTTCATACCTGTGTGTCCTTATTTTAAATTTGTTCTTTTAGTTTCAAGGTTTAGTTCCTGGGGTGCACACCCCCCAGGTGGCATTGTCGGGTACTAGTTAAACAACAAAATCTCCTCTGCCCATAAAGTAGAAAAAAACACCACCCCGTCACATGAGAAAAGGCCAAAAATCAGAAAATTCTGTTAGAGGGGGTGTAAACTTTTAGGCACAACTGTAAGAGGTTTTGCAAATCATTGTATTCTTTTTTTTTACTTTCATTTTACACAACATCGCAACTTCATTGGAATCGGGGTTGTATATTTACCTCAGTAGTTTCATCAAAACTTACCTTGACAGGACTTTCTAGGCCCCAGATCCAGAAATGTGGTCTCAATGGAAATACTGTGGGAGAGTGAAGCAGTAATCATTCAGGAAATGTGCTTATTGGAATTATTTGCTCATGGGACTCATGGTATACAGCTGAATCTGCATTCAATCATGTTGGTTCAAGCAAGATCATTTTTCAAAAGCTTATTCAAGTTGAGAACAAAGATTTTGGTGGAATTTTTCAGGCAACTTTCAAAAAATTTCCCAGCAAAAGCATCTGATTTATGACACAACAAACATGTTCTTCTTCAATCAGACTTCTGGTTTACAAGACGTCATCAGCCGAGGCAGCTTGACAGTGGTTTGTTTCCATTATTAGCATCAGATCACATGAGCATAGAAAGTGGCCATGAATAAGTAACACACTAACATTCAGCTTTTTTTTTTTTTTTTTTGACTGACTTTAAAAATTCTAACTGTGAGGGACAAATGTGTCTATGAGAGTCTTTCTGTGAGACAGTTTGCAAAGTAAGACACGTCAACACACACAGGTCAGGGTCAGTTCAAGCTATGAAGAGACACTAAATGAGAAAGGACAGTGTGTGCGTGTGTGTGTGTGAGCATCCATGACTGACAGAAACAGACCGTGCAGCAGCTGAGCCTCAGCCCAGATACAGCACAAAGGTTACTGCTAATAATACACTCACAGTTAAACATGTCCACACACGCGTAAAGCAACAGTTTGTATCTGCTCACTCTTTGATCACATTTCATTCATTACTTCTCTGTGACACCAGTTTTTCTCATCTAACCCTGAGCCTTGAGTGTCACACGGCAGTGAATGAGCCAGAAACCCAGCCAGCATCAGGAATTCAAAGTCACTGCTTCAACCTTCTGAGTCATCTCAGCAGGAGCAACGTGACACCTCTCAGGCCCGGGAGGAATACGGCAGGGCGAGAACACACACTGTATTTTTATATGAGAGTGTGAGTGTGTGAGAGGAGAGCTGGGGGGTGTCAGTGTGAGAGGAGGAGAAGTGAGAAGCTACAGAAGCAGAGACACGGACCAAGAAGGAGGAATATTCTGCACCAGGACTCTAAAGTTTCAACTGAAGTGGCTGATGCTGCAGGTTTCACAGTCCTGAAGAGCTGATCCAGAAGAAGTCAACAACATATTCTTCACATGATAAGGAAAATAGGACAGAGACGCATGGAAAAGCTGCCACAAAAGGTCAGAGAGGACTGAAACTCAACCTCCGAGATGACCAGCAGGACGACGCCCCATGGTTTGGTTTCAAAGTGAAAACTTGGTGTAAATCTGAAGGAGTCTGAAGTCAGCAGCAGATTCATGAGTCTGCAGTCTGCTCTTTCATGGTTGGATGTCAGCACTCACGTATTTGCAGTCTGAGGAATGTGAGGGGCCAGCTGCTGCTTCATTCATACTTTACCAGAAACTCTTCGTCACACGTGGATGCAGCGTCTCAAACCTGTCGTCTTATCTCGTGTACTGATGTAACCAACTTCAAACTCTAGCATTTCAGTTTGAACAGACAGACTGATCCAATCTGGATGTTTGTTTTGCATAAACTGCTGGGTTATTGTCTCAGGAGCAGGTAATCCACAGCATCAGGCCCCGTGTGTGTACGCTGCATTCTGGACAGGATTACAGATTTATCACACACAGCAGTGAACGCTTCAGTTTTCAGTCTGAGGAGAATAATTTTCTCAACCAGCCAGAGTCCGTCCAGTTTAACTCCTCCAGGTCCAGCCAGAGGTTGATCCTGCATCCAGATGTTCCTCAACACGTTGCTGGTGGTCCTCACGGACCTGGCGGCCCGGTTCCTGGGTAATACGGCGGTGCGGACGCACTTCCACCTCTGGCTGTCGGGGGTGGTGGTGTTTGGTCCTGCACTGAGCCTCTGGGTCTCACAGCACAGCATCTTCGCTAAAAGGAGTCACTTCCTGTACAGGTGAGGCTGTTCATCCAATCTTGACCAGGGTTCTTGTTACGTGTGCTGGATCTCCCACAATGCACTTCTGTGTGCCCACTTATAGGAGATACTCTGTTGACTGCAGTCAGAAAACATGTATCTGTACTGTTTGAAGCAGAGCTGGTATTCAGTAGATTACACAGAGATCCTTCAGTTTAAAGGACTTCCTGCTGCAGCTCAAAGGAGACAACGATAAAGATGCAGAATAATCCTGTAGTTAATTTAAATATGATTCAATCTGAGCCAATCAACTCAAGTAGGTCATAATCCTCTAAGTGTGACAAAGCTTTGGTTAAAATGATGGTGACTGGAGCTACTATCCATACAGACCAGGCCAAAAGTTTGGACACACCTTCTCATTCATGTTTTCTTTATTTTCATGACTATGTACATTGTAGATTCTCACTGAAGGCATCAAAACTATGAATGAACACATGTGGAGTTATGTACTTAACAAAAAAAAAAGTGAAATAACTGAAAACATGTTTTATATCCTAGTTTCTTCAAAATAACCACCCTTTGCTCTGATTACTGCTTTAAACACTAACTATTCTTCAAGTGGTCGTCACCTGAAATGGTTTTCTCTTCACAGCTGAGCCTCATCAGGGTTAATTTGTGGAATTTCTTGCTTTATCAATGGGGTTGGGACCATCAGTTGTGTTGTGCAGAAGTCAGGTTAATACACAGCCAACAGCCCTATTGGACAACTGTTAAAATTCATATTATGGCGAGAACCAATCACCTAACTAAAGAAAAACAAGTGGCCATCATTGCTTAAAGAAATGAAGGCCAGTCAGTCTGTTAAATAGTCATGAAAATAAAGAAAACGCATTGAATGAGAAGGTGTGTCCAAACTTTTGGCCTGTACCGTACATTCCAAGCAATGTTTTCCCTGGACAAGCAGCAGTGAAAATAACGCCTTGTATGTGGACTCCAGTCACGAAAAGCATCAACTGCTTTATCCCCACAGGGCCCTTCCATAGCTTAAAGACGGGGTATAAAGGAAGAAAAAACATCCTCAATAGGACTGAGAAAAATCAGAAAGATCACCTCCTTTGCTTTTGTGCTAAAGCTCTGATGCTGGTTGTAAAACTGTTACAGGTGTTTGCTCATGTGATGAGTCAGTCTGCATAGTATGTAAATGTACTTCAGAATTTTGAATGATAGTGTGTTCTTTATGAAAACAAGAAATTTTCTTCATGGAAATTGAGCTTGATGCAGAGAATTGCACTACAAAAACGGAAATCTAAGCAACTCATTATACTTATTTGTGGTAAAAATTGTCTTATTGTTCTTAATTTGAGCCACATTCACCAGACCAGGTCATAAAAATGTCTTATTTCAAGTTTTTAAAGATAAAAATGAGGTGTAAATTGCTTGTAACAAGTCAAAAAAATCTGCCAATGGGATAAGACGAATTCACCCGGGAAGTTTCTTGAAATTAGAAAGATGTCTTAAAACAAGAATCTTTTATCTTATCCCATTGGCAGATTTTTTTTAACTTGTTACAAGCAATTGATGCCTCATTTTTGTCTTTAAAAAACTTGAAATTAGACATTTTTATGACCTTGTCTAGTAAATGTGGCTCAAATCATGAACAGTAAGACAAATTTTACTAAAAATAAGACATAATGACTTGCTTAGACTTCAGTTTTTGCAGTGTGTGTGCAGTGTTCAGAAAAAAAAATGTGTCTCAGAACTACAGTTTAAATGTAAAGCAGGAATTTTGTTTGTAGTTCTGCAGAATTAGTTCAGCGAGTTGGAGCATTGGTTACATATTGTGGTCATTGTACCAGGCTCAAGTACCAGAAAATGTGTGTTGACAATTGAGAAAAACTAATCAATGGCTGAGGTGTTAGAGGAGTGTGTAGGTCCAAAATGCCTCTAGGACTGGTTTCCAGTCAATCACAGGGAAAACACCAAGCGTCAACCCTCTGGTCTGAAAATATGATACAATGCAAAAGCGCTGAAATCTGCTGTTCGTCGAGTGTCTGCTTAAGACTGGCTCTGGAAGTACTAGAAGTCAGATACACACCAAACCAAAAAAAAAAAGGCTTTATCAAATGATCAGCAGACAATGATACACCTGTGACACTGTAACAACTGAAATCTAAGCAAATCTTTATTATCTTATTTGTAGTAAAAATGCTCATATTTTTCTTGATTTGAGCCACATTTACTAGACCGGGTCAAAAAAGGTCTTATTTCAAGTTACATAAGGACAAAAATGAGGTCTAATTTGCTTGTGACAAGTCAAAATATGAGCCAATGGGATAAGAAAAATTCACTCATTACGTTTCTTGAAATAAGAAAGATTTCTTAAAACAAGAAGCTTTTTTCATATCCCATCGGCAGATTTTTTGACTTGTTAAAAGCAATTCAGACCTCATTATTGTCTTTAAAAAACTTGAAGTTTTCCTGATCTGTTTAATGTAGCTCATATCAAGAATAATAAGACCACTTTAACTAAAAATATGACATAATTGGGTGTAAAATTATGAATGAATTATGAAAATTAGAACAGACTAAACAATGAAATAAAGATGTGTAATTCTATGTTAGTTGTTAAGGAGACTTTAAAAACTAAAATTATCGAAGCTGACAATGAAATTTGATTGAATTTGATTTTTCAGTTTAAGCCTTCATGTTTTGAAATAATGTACCATGTACTGATGTTTACTGTGAATTATTTAATTAATCCTATGATGTTTTAGGCTCGGCCAAAATAGGCCTTGGAGCTTCAGCCTATTCCTTTTTCTGTTGCTGTCTGTTTTCTTTTCTTTTTTTAATTTTTTGTATAAACATGGTTTCATCTTATTTTATTTTTCTAACCGAAATAAAGCATTCATTCATTCACGTAATGATTTGCTTAGATTTCCGTTTTTGCAGTGGACTAGATGAGAATGCAGTTGTGTCTCCTCATCATGTCTCTTTCCCAAGCAGCTAAATTTCAAAACACTTACAGAATCTGTGTCCACACAATGTGTCTTTTTACTAGTCTGTACTGTTCTATCTAAAAACCCAAAATCACAAATGTCACAGACAAAACCTCTGTATCCTTAGATACTTGTTCCAGTCAGGAACAAAAATCTGCATCTTCAGAAAAAGGCCCTAAAAGAAGGATGAGGTTTATTATAATCTCTGTCTGGGATGATTTTGGTCTAAATCAGGAAAATAAATGTAAATATGACAGAACTGATCCCTGCTCTCCTTTCAGGATGTTCTTGCGCTCTGGCTGGGGCTGGACCTGCGTCTTTGTGGGCTCCTTCGTCTTCCTCCTCTCCTTCTCCATCCGTCGCTCCCTCTCTCTCTCCATGCGTCACCTCTCTCGGCTGGGGATGGCCGGAGGGTTGTGGCTGGGTTTCTGTAAGCTCCTGGACCTCCTGGAGAACGCCACGGGAAGCTGCTACGAGCCGCTCCTCAACGGCGCAGAGGTCACCAACGGGCAACCTCTGCTGGTGCTGCGAGAAGGAGAGAGTAAGTCTGAGTGCCTGAAGGCGGGGATGCTGTGGAGGGGGTACGAAGTCTCAGAGGATGTCTTCCTCCTCTGCCTCTGCTGCCTCCTGCTGGCAGAGGAAACAGCTGTTTTTGGCCCTTACCTGAGCCTGGGTGGGATCTCAGACGCTCCTCTCAGGATCCTCTTCCTGTTCTGTGTCCTCCTGCTGGTTCTGTGGATCTTTCTGCTGCTCTGCCTTCTCGCTTACTTCCCTCAGTTCCCCACTCAGCTGCTTGGGGGCGCTCTGGGCTGTCTGAGCTGGAGAGGACTGTACCAGGGCTGGTACCGACTGGCACCCAGCTGGTGCTCACCTGGAAGACCTGGACTGGGACTGCTCAACACCAAGACCAGCAGCTCTGAAGCAGAGGACGCACAAGTGAGCCGAGACCAACCCAACTAACAGAAACACACAGTGTGAAAACACAGAGCGTGAAAACACAGGAGCTGATTCTGTGTTTGGGAAACCTCTTTGAGCCCAAAACCTTTAGATATGTGTGATTTATAACATTCAAACACCTGATGAAGAAAGCCAAAAATATCAGGAAACACAAGAAAAACAAGATCTTGATGATGACTCAGTTTACTTTAATAATGCAGATAGAAAATAAACTATAAAACTTAAAGCTACAATGGGTGACTTTCTGTTCACTGTCACTTGTATCACATACTCTGAATGTTTGTTGTGGGAGAAGTTAAAATGACTGTTTGTTCACTTTCTAATCTTGCACAACAGATTTAGGATGTCAGTTTTGTTTCAGTTTGTTTTTTTGAATCTTAAAGTTGCCTAGCCATGACCATCAGTCTGTTTTATAAACTGCTGAAAACCCTCACAGCTTCAAAAAGTCTCTTTGAAACTCACTGCTCCACAAACCCCCTTCACTTTGACTGGCCCTCTGGAGGCCTTTCAGGGGTGGAGCTATGGGCAGACCTTGGTGTTTGAGGTCCACCCCTTTAAAGTGTCATGTAGTTAGATCTGAAGGGCTCGTGCCATTTTGACCACAATACAGACAGTTTCAGGGATTTCTTAAACATATGTTGAGGTTTGCACATGTTTAGTCTGAACATCCAGCTTTGAAACGTTATATTCACATTTGAAACATGTGAGAGCAGAATACCCCCTCTTTAATGTCACACCAGAGCTAGAGAATTGCTCTGTAGCTTATGTTTGGTTCCAATGAGACAAATAAACACTTTATTGGAAAATTTTATCTTGTAGGTTGTTTCTGACAGAACTGATGATAACAGCAGCGGCAGAGACACTGCCTGACCAAAGGAAAAAAAACAAAAAAAAAAACAGTTGCCACCAAAAAAAGGTCACAAATTCTTATATTTCATTGGACGGCCTTTAGCTTTGATTACAGCATGCATTCGCTTTGGTATTTTTTAGATAAGCTTAGCTAGGCAACCCCAGATCATAACATGGCCCCCACAGGCTTGTACGGATGGCACAAGGCATGATGGGTGCATCACTTCACCTGCCTCTCCTCTTACCCTGATGCACCCATCACTCTAGAAAAGGTAAATCTGGACTCAATAGACCTTCTTCCATTCCTCCAGAGTCCAATCTTTGTGCTGCCTAGCAAACTTCAGCCTCCTTTTCCAGTTAGCCTTATTCCCAATCACTTCAGTCCCCTTCACCTTAGAGGTGGAGGGTAAGGGTGGTTTTTCCTTTCACTATTGACTACATCTTTTCCACAACTACAGGATGTGTCTTTGTCCATGGTTGTTTAAGAAATGAGAAGTTACTCATTGCAACAGTTTGGGTTCAATAACTTGTTGCCAACTGAAATATAATCTTCCATGCAGTAATTATCCAATAGGAGGCCTATTTACTTAGTTAAATCCAGGTGGCAACTGGCAGTGTATTTGACACTCATTATAGTCACATTTTCTCGGAGGAATTTTCTGAAAATCTAAGTTTCCTTTCTGCTCTTCTTTCTATGGTTTCCCCCTCTCCAATCAACTTTTAATGATTCTTTTAAACACTTCCTGTAGGAAGAATCGGCAGCATGTATGCCATGCCTGATAAACCCAATAGATAATTAACCATGAAAAGAAATATTTTTTTTATCAAAAACAGTGATTTATCTAGTTTTTGATGTTAGGCTGTTATCATTTTAAACACCTGCACCTCTGCTTTCTGATCAACATTTTTCAGTAAGACAAAATCTTGATAGAAACACCAGTTGTTAAGAAGCAAAATATCTGTTCCTCCATTCTTTACAAATTAAACTCTGAGCATAAATTCAATAATTGGTAATCAGACTTGTACTCGTCTCACTTTTCTGGTCCATCTGATCACTCAAAGCTCATTGCAGAGCCTAATAATTCAAGGCAAACACTACAAAGTTCAATTTTAAAACAAAAAAAAGACAATTTTACACTTAAATCTGTTTTATTGATAAAACATTTCCAGAAAGAAAAAAAAATATTTACAAACCATTAGCCACCACACAGCAGAAAAAAAACACAGCCTTGGTTCATACCTGACTGAATGAACCAGATATCAGCCTCATGAGATTGTTGCATGCAGAGTCACAGCGCTCTGAAGCATAGTGAGCTTTGTACCATTGGTGTGTGTGTGTGTGTGTGTGAAACAGAGACGGTGGTGATAAATGTGGAACTTCACTGCTGGGTACTTTAAAAAGCATCTTGTGTCAGTGTTGTACCCTCTACTTAGATCATCAGACAAATAAAAACAGGTGAAAAAGCCTTCATTAAGATGAAGTTTAAGAAAAGAAAATCTGCACAAACAAAAAAAAAAGATTCTTCTGACCATCTCACACTGAGAGGAAGAAAAGATGGCCGATGACATTTAAGGCAAACTTAAAACACTCGTCTGTAAAAGAAGATCTTCCCTTTATGATCTGGGCCGTTTTCAATGAGCAATGATCTTTCATCATTCCATCTAAAGTGAAAGAACGTGTGAAAAATGTGTGACATGACACGGGAAACACAACAACAAAGTGTGATATGGACACATTCAGTTTGCTACACTTTCTGTGTGTCAGCTTCAGAGTCAACAGCAGAGAAGAAAACGTCAACACTTTCTCCAAAGTCTGCTTAATGTCGCCCTGAAGACTCAGGCTGCAGGGCACAGACACTTCTCTCATTTGTGAGCACAATAGTATTTGTGTATTTCAGGTTTCCGATGGGGTCAAAGTGCATCAGGTGCACTGGAGCCAGACTTTAAAGTGTCACTGTGGGGTCACGCCACAGCAGTGTACGGGGGGAGGAGATGAGGTGAAAGAGGGGTAAGAAGAATAATTATCAAGACAGGGAGGGGATGGGGGAGCTGACAGAATCCAGGGGCTCCCAGTGACTGTCCATCATGGCGTCGTAGAGTTCTTCACTGCGCTGCATGAAGTCTTTGTTCCACTGCTCCACGTCACATTCAGGGATGGGCTCTGTAAAACAACGCACACGTCAACACACTGAAGGGTACAATTCTGATAAAGTCCAAGCTGAAGTTAATACCTATGCAAACAAATTGAAAAGAACAAACCAAAATTCATGAGCAAGTCAAATTTAAGACTTTTTAGGATCTTTGTAATACCACTTTGAATGAAACTCAAGACCAAAAACACTATAAATGTAGTTGATGGTTGGGGGATCCTGCTGTGTTACAACTAAATCACAGCATGTGTGTCACTCAAAGAGACCCATTCAAGTTTTCTGTTTGTCTGTTTATTGAACATAAAGTGATCAGTGCTGTCTGGTTAACGGCTGGATGTACAAGTGCAAACAGTGACCCATAGTCACAGACTGGGGTTGTCATGGTATGAAAATTTGAGCTCACAGTTATTGTGACCAAAATTATCATGGTTTTCGGTATTATCACGGTATTTTTTAAAAATGTGTTCAATATGTTCAGAAAGTACTGATAGACCTAAACAAACTGAAATAGTTCAAAACAATGTGACAGTGCTTATTATATTTAAAAAATATTGGCAAAATCTTATCAGAAGTGCAATTCTTAACATCGAAGGAACAAGGGTTCAACATGTAAACAGCTGATTAGTCGGGAACATTTTCAGGGGTTTAAATGATACAAATTAAAAAATTCAAGCTGTTCTAGTGAATTTTTAGATGCAGGTGCATAAGCAGACTGTTTTCTCTTTGTTTGGTCAAGTGTATAC
This sequence comes from Thalassoma bifasciatum, assembly GCA_008086565.1. Lineage (NCBI taxonomy): Eukaryota > Metazoa > Chordata > Actinopteri > Labriformes > Labridae > Thalassoma > Thalassoma bifasciatum. The sequence goes on from RPOG01003283.1 coordinate 40,710, forward strand.
TGCTAAAAATTGGAGCAAGAGCGTGTTATTTTATTATGAAATGACTGAATGCTTTGTTCGTTTCGTGTCTTTTTCCTGTCTGGTACAACCTGCTCTGCAGAGAAGAACCCATTTCTACCGCACACCTGGACAAAAACAAACTGGCAGTGAAACAGTTGCAGGCTGCTGTCAGTGTCTCCTGGAGCAGACGCTCAACAGTGTGAACTGCGTGACCGTTCTGATTGAAAAGAGTGGAGACTAAGTGCAGCGTAGGGCGCTGACGTTCCACGGAGCAGACGCTTTATGTGTGAATTGGGGGTTAAAGGGATGATAAATGTCCTGAGCGCTGTCGTCTCCTCCTTCCACCGTGACTCAATTTCTAATCTCAATTAAGTTTAAAAGGAAAGAGGAGGCTACACAGTGCGCCTGCACGGCTAGTTGAGAAGATTCTGATCAAGTTTGGAACACAGTTTATGGTTTCTGACATGACAATGGGTATTGTTACTGTCAGCATTTTTGCCAGAGTTTACCATTACACTGGTAACCGTTACATCCCTATCACAGAATGGTTAGCTACGATGCAGATAATCTGTATTGGCAGCTTGGGAGACAGTATCCACTCTACGACCCTGTTTACAAGACAATGCGTCACAGCGTTTCACCATAAAACGCAAAAAACGCACTGACAGAAAATCTGCGTTTACACAGAAATGCCGAAGGACTTAAGATGCTGTAGGACACACGTCAGGACTGTAGAGGGCGATAATAGTGTAGACGCTGTTTACACGAAAGTTTAGAGGCTGAAGAAGAGGTGAGCTGAGCCTCAAGGAGGAGGCACCAAACCACAGCAGGGCTACATCAACCATACACGTAAAAAAAACGAATATCTTTGATTATTGTTGTGTATGTTCCAAAACTGTTTCAGTTTGATTTTGGGGAAAAGTGACAGCCTTAATGTGAGGGGAACCCTGATTATTCAGTTAAGTAATGATGACAAGCGCCTATGTGTGATTGTAATGTAATGAAAAAGGTGCCCAATAGTGACAGAAAAGGTCTCTGTACCTTCTGCGTTGTCCTCCTCAGTGGCTTCAGTCTCCTCGTGGCTCTGCTGAAGAAAGACATCACACTTGAGGATTATTTCAGAGTCTCTGGGGTAACCCTGCTCTAAAACAACAAGGCTGGAAACATGAGACTTTTCTTTCCAGAAAGTAAAAGACCAACAATGATCTTTCAGTCGTCAAAAAGCTCCTGTGAGGAGTTACCTGCCCTTTATGAGACGGACAAACATCAATACGTTTCAAGACCTTAACTGAAAATCAGCATAGTGACCCACTTTGTTGATCTTATATTTTTAAAGCTCAAAACTGTGGAAGGGAGGTCAGTGACATGAACTGGTTTACTTCAAACTGCCTGAAAGCCATTTTTCTTTCATCTAGAGGAGCCACTTTGTTCATGACGTGCCAAATTTGTAAGTAACACTGTTTCTCATTCCTCAGGAGATTTGTGCCCCGTTTCCACCAAGCGGATCGGTTTGTTTCGTCTTGGTACGGCACGCATTCTGTGGCGTTTCCATAGACTAAAACCGGCACGGGTCCCCTAATAAGCGACCCGTACCGCTCCACTTTTCAGCACCCTTCCGTTGGGGTGCCAAGCTGCTCCAAACCGGCCCCAGGGGTGGGGCTATAATCACTGCGGTAGTTGATTGGTCAAAAGATCGGTAACTTCCCGTGTGACAGCGGTAATAAAGACCGGCCCACAACCCCACACGCAGCCTTTCCTGAAACAAAGCTTCACTGCGTTATGGAATAAAGAGCCACATGCTGATCTCACAGTAGAAGAGTTGCTGGATGTCCTGTATCTTTCTCTTTGTTTACAATGCCATAAATTTCTTTTTCGTTGTATTTATTTGCGGGGTACACTATGTAGCGCTCAGAGCGCTGCAGTGCCGTCACGCGTTACGTAGCTGACGTGGCTCTAACCATCCGGCCCATCAAGCAGGGTATGGTTGGCTGTGGAAACGCGCACAGGATCAGGCTTTACTGATCTGACCCGTACCAAACTGTACTGATCTGTACCAGACTGCCTGGTGGAAACGAGGCTTTAGAATATATAGAATTTGCATGTGAAAACAATAACCCTTAAGGCTCCTAAAGCTTTGAAGAACTTCAAATGATGAGAATTTTCATCATGTTCCAAGTTTCCAGCTGTCTGTCCTCCAGTTTTCTGTAACGGTATAAAAAGTTGAGCAGATAATACCTGAAGTGACTGTGAAACGCTGAGGCTACCCTTTTTATTTGTATTTACAGGAATCTGCTAGATTAAGGAAAGAAAACTGGTCTCAGTGAAGCTATAAAGGAACTTTAGCTGAGCCTTCGGTGAAGAAAGAACATGTTCCCTCGGTAACCTTTGTATGTCACAGGCTGTTTTTAAGCTTCACTGCTAAAGGTGACTGATGCTCTGTACTCCTCTCTGTGTCACTCTGATCTCTTTACTCACCAAACACACAAACATAATCATTCATTCCTGTAAGAGTGAGAGCACCCCCTCACCTCCACAGCTGCCATGTCCGTGGACATGGGTGGCATCCCCATGGGAGGTGGGGGCATCCCCATGGGCGGGGGGTATCCATAAGGCCCGTAGTTGTAGTTGTAGCCAGTGCCGTAGCCGCTGTTATAGCCACTGCCGTAGCCGCTATTGTAGCCGCTGTACTGGTCGTAACCCCCCCACTGGGAGTAGTAACCCCCCTGCCCCCCGCTGGTGTTGCTGCCGTAGTAACCGGACTGGGATTGGTTGTAGTTGCTGTGGTAATTCTGGCCCTGGCCCCCGTGATAGTTGCTCATCTTCTGGCTGCAACATAGTAAACAGATAGAGGATCATTGACATTTAGAAGGAGAGCGAGGATTAGAGACAGGAGACAAATCTCCATCAGAGATCAGGCAAAGAAGCGGTTAATGACTTACTGGTGTTAAAATGCTCAAATGGCTAAGTGACTCATATGGCTAGGTACTGCTTTTGAAACGCAGATCTTAGTGATTGTATTTGTAGCAGAATAAAAAAACAGTTCCTAATTATTATTTCACTGATTTTCTCAGAATTTCAATATAAAATAGTTTCTTTAAACAAAATAAGTTTTTTTTTTATTTTTTATAAGATATTTTTGAGGCTTTTCTGCCGTTAATTGGATAGAGGAGGACAGTGGATAGAGTAGGACAGGGGGTAGAGAGTGGGAAAATAACTTTTGGTTATCAGAGTCTTGTTCTGAAGATAGGGCTTATAAAGAGGTAGTCCTATATTCAGGTCAATATGGTGATTGCGCCTTTGGGCCAATGCATTGGTTAGTTAAAAAATAAAAAATAAAGTGAAAGTATGCATGTTCAGAGTGAGTATTTTGACTTGTTTCTCACCTTTTAGCCACGGCAACACTCAGTCGGAGCGGCTTCCCCCCGAGCATCGTACCCTGGCACTCTTCGATGGCTTTCTTCTGCTCGCTCTCCTCCCCAAACTTGACGAAGCCATAACCTCTGCAGACCAAACCAAAGTTACACCTCTGCTCTGACAAACCACATGCTCCATACTTGGCATTTAAATGACCACTTAATAAATGAGAAACAGAATATAATTGGTATTATTATGGTAGAACTGAAACTTGTTGTTTTACTTTTAACATGAGGTAGCATCACTTGAATTGTGAGTTGCTCTTGCTTAGCCTATATGGGGAAAACAATAGTTTCAGCATAAGAAGGTAAGAAAACAGTTTTTGTCAGCCTTTTGTGGAAAACAGATGAAGATGTACTTGTGGTCAACGTCCAAAACACTGCAGTCTGAGTTATCATTACCAAAACAATCCAGGACACACTTTCAGAGATTTGTATCAATCTTACAATAATATGAAAAACTGAGTATCAAAGGACACAGCAGGTCAAATAAGAAGATAAAACACATTTATGAGCCACATAGATAGGCCTGGGTGTTCCAACGTACCTGGAGTATCCATACTGGTCGGTGACCACTTTGGCTCCTTTGCAGGAAGGGTACTTTTTGAAAACTTGGTGCAGCTGGAAGTCATCCACCTCAGAGGCCAAGTCGCCCACAAACACTGAGAACTCGGGCCTGACAGGGNAAAAGAGTGGAGTTAATATGGTTGTTATTTGGGTTTACATACCTCCTCCACCACCCAGACCAGCCTTTAGCCCATTCCTCAGTTAGTTCCTACCAGAGACTCTATTCACCAGCTTCAAACAAAGTACATTCATGTACAAGCAGCCTCTCAGCCACCTTCAGCAGCAAGTTCAGGCCCGTGGACAGGGGAACCCAGTAGCTTGGCCAGCTCATGGCGCCAACAGCATTTTTCAGTTCAGGAGCAAGCCGCTAAAGCTCACAACTGACTTCAGACAATTCTAAGCTGGCGTGTCCTTAGCTTACACGTACAGTACCTCGTTTAATCAGCTGTCACTGCGGCACATTTACACTACCTCAGCTTCTGCTTATTAGATTCAACTCAGTGACGCAGCACAGTTATTAGCAGTAGCAACACATACAACAAATCAAACATGTTTGTGTCCTAACAAAACTCTTTTAAAAGAGCAAATCTGTACGATACTGACTTAGAAAAGATCATTTATTAAGTTTCTGTTGTAAAATCAGGAGGACCAAGACTAGATGAGCTCCACCATCCACATTCAAATCAACAATTGAATACTGCTTGATAACGTAAGTCTAACACTGGGAAAAGAGGAAGGCAGTATTAAATTGTCAATGGTATATACGGTATATGGTAAAGTATTTGTGAAGAAACAGGAAAAAAGTACAGAAACATTGAAGCAAAGGTGTGTAACTTTGCAGGAACAGTATAAAACTGACCGGGTTGGATCCAGGAACCAGTTTCCCATTGAGTCTTTGGACACAGCGGTCAACGCTTGCTTCGTCTGCCAACTCCACAAAGCAGTATCCTGCAGAGCCACTGCACAGAAGGACACATAAGGGGACAGAAATGTGAGGGAGGAGAGTGGTGCTGATAAATGCAAAGAAAAAAACAACAACTGTTTATTCGAAAGTATCTATTATTTCACCACCTTACTCTCCAGAGCAAACACTTACAGTCCCTTGTGCATGTTGAACACACCTATACTCACTGTCTAATCAGATATTAGATTGTTATTGTCTTTATATTATCTTTAAATACTATTTACATTATTGTCTTGCACATTATTTGTGATCCCCTGATACGGTCTCTAAAGTTTGGTAAATATTGAATCTCCTTTGTTATGCACTAGATTTTCAGGTTACACTGGCTGTACACAATACAAGTTGCAGTACAAGCCTGGCTTTAGTCAGCTACAAGATTTTCTGTTTTTTTTTTTTTTTTTTTTTTTTTTTTTTTTTAATGTTAATAATTCTCCTTGCGCTAACAGGCTGCTTGAGTAATTCTTACCCTGTTATCCTGTGTGTGATGATCTTGACTCCAAAGGGTGATTCTCCCATAGCGCTGAACGCCTGCTTGACGAAGTTTTCGTCCATGTATGGGTCCAACTAAAAACATGCAAGAAAGACATTTGAAAAAATACAAATTATTATCAGATTACAAAACTTCACAATATACTAACAATTATAAACACACACAGATGAAGTTTCATTCTTCAAATAGTTGGCACTACACCAAAGGAGATGTATGAAATGGTTTAAGACAAGAAAAACATGCTGTATTTGCTTCTTATGTTGATATGAAATTAGAAAACCTGGGATGTGTAACTCACAGGTGTCAGTGAGAGACATGGAATCCTCAACAGTTGTACTCAAAAGTCACAGAAATACTGTTGCCATTGTTGGGGTAACTATAGCCATGTTCACTGTCAGATGCAAGAAAAGGAGCTGTTCCTTGTTGTAATTTATACGACTAGCACAAATGTTGCTCTAAATAGTAGAAACACATTTAATTAATGTGTCGACTGATCTATCAGGTTTTCATTTAATGCATCTCCAGTTTCAGTTGAGGTGTTCGGGGTGGGAATGCAACAATTGGACTGTCACCTGGCAAATATATTCAAAAAGTAAGGTCAGGTATTAGGGACAAGGGGTCTGATATGTGTTCGACAGATCTATTCAACTCAGATACACACTTTCTTGTTAACACCAACCTTATGCGTGCATTACTCTGAAGAAACTTGTAAAAAATTCACGTTCAATCCCTCATTTCACCTCTGCTGAGGTTCACTGTTTAACTATTAATCATCTTAGTATTCCAGATTTACTCACCATACATTGACACATTTATTAACCCATACAATGAGAAAATAATACGGAAATACAGTCAATTTAAGTATATTTTTTATTTCATTTTGTTTCACTACGTTAAAAAAAGCTGAAGTTGACTGAACATAATTCTAAGTCTCACCCTTACATTAAAACATCTAAAATGCTGAACTAATACTGGTATAAGTTTTGGATCGGTATCAGTCGATACCAAAGATATGATTGTTAGTATTAACAAAACGCTAGATTGGGACATCCCTAGTTCTGAGTGCTCAATTAATTTTAATATATTTATTCCACTTTGTTAGGACTGATGGCTGCATTAAAGCTAACTCAGTGTTAACTACGGGACACTTTACACAAAATTCAGATGTTTTATCAGCAAACAGGTGTTAAACTTATCGGACATAAAGAAAAAAAAAGCTATACACAGTATATTTTTCATCTATTTCGGGGGAGAGAACTTCAACAAATCGCAGGGACAACATAGCAGTGTCACATATGTTGTGTATTGGGATGAAACCATTTGTTTTTCACGTCTGTTACGTCTGGCTCTATCTTAGAGTTTTCAGATATATTTAGGGTGTTTAGTCTGTAGTCGTGTTGGTCTCACCTTTAATGGTCATGATCACATTTCTGAGCTAACTTCGTGTCACCGGGCTGAGAACCAGCACTGAGCTCTGAGCTAACGCTGCTGCTAACGCACACAGAGACGCGCGCGCACGCACACACACAGAGGTAGTTATAGTTCAAACTTACGTCACCCATCCAGAGGCTGGTCTGTCTGTTAAACATCTTCACTCCTGTGTGAGAGCTCAAACTGTCAAGAGGTTGGTCGGTGTTTGTGGGGATGTTGAAATAAAGAGGAACTCCTCCACACGTTCACACTTTTAGCTAATGGTGGAGCTTTTTCCGCTTCAAGGAGACATGACGTCACTTCCGGCAGAGGTCTGCTTCCATAGACTGCGTAAACAGGCCGTTTTCGAATTCGCCTACTACATACTACTTTCCAATGCAGTATGTAGTAGGCACTGCATACTGTATTTGTAGTATATAGTATGACAGTTCTCTTTGGTCTGTTTTGTAGTTTGCTACACTGGTTTCCAGTTTGAGGAATGTGAGAGTAAAGCTGATGGCTTATTTTTCTTGACTTTTTTTCAATAATTTATTATTATCAAATTATTTGGACAACCTAATAAATATTGAATCACTATTCTCCAGAAAAAAACTCTAAAGTTTGAAGGAAAATGTTGGAATTTTCAGGTTGAAAAGTCACAAATTTAATGCACAGAACAGGATTTAAACACAGACGTCCCCTGTAGTTGTTACAAATGATCACAGGTCCATGTGCTTTAAACTGCATTAGTTTTCCCAGGGGACCTCTGATCTTTTGTGATAACTGCAGAGGACGTGTGTGTTTAAATGTGGATGTATATTGCTGCAAAATTCATCATGTTTGATTTTTAATATTATTCCATATGTTTTTCATTGAAAATGATCAGGAGCGGATTGACTTTTTATTTTTAGGGATGATGGAAAAGCTGTTTCCGATAATGCAGGTATGATTTCAAATATGTTAATAAGATAATGATATCATATACCATGTAAGCACCTCACTTAAAAGATGTTTTAGGGTTTTACACTTGAATTGTTCCGCTGCTTCACCCAAACTTTCTCCAGTTTCTGTCATTTTCAATTCAGACCTGCGGCCAGGTGCTTTGCATTGTGGGAAACAGTATGCCAGGTAGACTGGTCAGATGCATACTAAGAAATTTTCCCGGATCAGTAGGTCATCCGGGTAGTTTTGGCATACTGAAACTTTCACATTTGTTCACATACTGCATACTGCATACAGTATTTTGGGCAAATTAGCACGTACTGGTAGTACAGTATGAAAATTCGAAAACAGCCAGTCTCTCTATATAATGTCTATGAACCTAAAAAAATTATTTCTGAGAGAAGAATTATGTTTTCTAACAGATTTCAGTAGTTGACCAACATTTCAAAGTTTTTAGGTTAATTATTTTTTAGTATTTTTAATTTGAGCACCCAAAAATGTCAGGTGGCGCAACCAAATATGTGAAAATATATTTATATGTTCCTGTTATTTTTTCTATGTGAAATTATTGGCAAGTATCTCTCAAGTGTCTGTAGTGACTCATACATTTTTGTTTTGTGTGTTTCATTTCTTTTATTTGTGAATAAGATAAATAATTTTATGTTAAAATAACATTTCACATTATTACATTGGTTGTACCACCTGACATGGAAATTGTTCCAGTCACCAATGAACTAAAAAGAAAACCTTTATCAATATTTCAGAGAAATCTACAAACTTTCCCACTTGGTCACAAATGTCATTTGGGGTCCTCTGGCTGATGCAGTTTCCTGTTTCCTGTTTTATTCTCTTCACTTTAAAATAAAAGTCTAATGTTACGGTTGCACCACCCTGACATTTGACAAGGTGAAAATTACGGGACAAAAGTTTTTTAAATTTCTCAACAGCTTTAAAATTCTTTTTATTTGCAAAGAATGTTTTATTTAATAAGGTTCAAGCATAAAATAATGCCACTGTATTTTTAATTTCCATTTACAATAACTGACATTCAATTTTTAGAGTTTAATTACTGCGGATACTTGTCAGGACGGTTGCACCACCTGACATTTTGGGGGTTTGAGGTACCAAAACACAAAAAAACATGTTATATTTTAATAGTTTAAAGATGTGTTCAAATAACACAGGTTTCATAGAATAAAGAAATATATTTGATGAAATACTCAATTCATGATGTAAGGAAATATTGCACTCAGACACAAAAAAAGGGACGTCACATCATTGACCCAATGGTTAATCTAACAGTATGCACAAGCTGTTTAATCAATATGATATATTAAACGCTAATATAAATTAATTGCTGTTATCCATGAATATTCAAATTTACAGATTCACAACAAAGGGGAGAAAAAAAATTAAGCATATGATTATTTTCTGATTGAAAATTTTTTTTATTTACTTTTTTTTCTAAAACTTTCATTCATGTACAGAAACAGTAGTTTTAGTGATTGTGTGTTTTTTGATTGTTTTTGAAGAACTGCTCTTCCATGTCAAAAGTATCGATATCCATATTGATATCGGTGAAATAGAACTGTGACTCTTCATGCTGCGTAGGAGCACTTTAAAAGTATTAAACCCTTTAAATTTTAATCTTAAGTAAAAATAGAGTTTAAGTAAAATATCTTTCTTCCAGTACAATAAGTACTAACTTGAGTTACAACATGGTAACAAAAAGGCAGATCAGGACTTAAGCAGCAGCTGCAGAAAGAGCCAAACTTGCATCACATACTTTGAGTGAACTAAACCCTTTAAAGGAAAAGAAAAACCGTGCAATGATTTAATATTCATGAAGGCACAGCAACAAGTTTGGAAATCTAACACCACAAGTGTGGCACAGACAGCAGGGGAGCTCTGTTCCCGTTTGATAGAAAAACTTGAGTGGCTCACTAAGGGGAGCAACATCGGCCAGCGAACAGGACGCTCATAGAGGGGTTGTGTCTGATGAAGAAGAGGAAGGGGTGGTCAGCGATGAAGGTGGTTTGACGATGCCTGGCACAGCGCAGCATTGTGAAGTTAGCGATGGCAGCAGTGGCAGCAGCAGCCTCTGTCCCCTCCTCATTCACCTCCACGAAGGCCTTATGGACGACTTTAGACAGAAACAAGTTGTTGGCTGGAGACATTCCTGTGACAGAGAGATGATCTCTTTAAATAAATGAAACATCACTTCCATCCTGAGGCCACAGTGACATGTTGGAGACACCTGGCTGTGTCAAACTTCATATATCTAATAGAAGTGGCTGTGACTCGTGGTGATCGTAACACATTTCCTACCAGAGAAGTTGCTCATCGTCTCGTCGAAGGCGTCCACCATCCCCATGCTCTTAAGGACTTTCTTCAGGTCGTACTCCTCCTCCATTTTAAACCGGGGCAGCTCCACCCTCACCTCCATGTCAGTCATCTTTTTAGTCCACTCCACAAAGTTCTGGTAGGTCAGCATCATCTCCAGCTGGATGAGGAAATACAAATCAGTCAAGAGTTACTTTGGGGCACAATTCATGTGAAAATGAAAATAAGAATTGACATTTACATTTCAAGATAAAGGTGCATTCTTTGAGTCATAATGAAAATGAAATGTCAAATATTCCATTTTCATTGTCATCTTCAAGACTTCAAATTATGTGACAGAATTCAAATTCAAATGAAAAAGGTGTTTGGATTTTGGTTTTCAAAAATGGTCCACTAAAAACCTGACATAGTTCAAATGAAAATGCAATATAGAATTTACATTTGAATTTCCAGACTGATGGAGCACTATTTGAATCCTAATGAAAACGAAATGTCACACATGCAACACTGCAATCAACCCAGGAAGTACAAGAAGAAAAGAAACCGGCGCCCACAGCCACCTACTGTTGGATATGATGTACAACAAGAGTCCACATTTTATTTGCATTTGAATTTTGTTCCAAAAATGCACATTGATCCTGAAATGTAAATGTAAATCTCTTGTTGCATTTTCATTTGAATTATGTCCGTTTTTTTAGCAGATCATTTTTTGAAACTTCAAATGCATAACACCTTTTTCAATTTAATGTAAGTTATGTCACATACTTTGCAGTCATAACTAGAAAAATGAAAATTGATATTTGACATTTCACATTTTATTTGCATTATGACTCAAATACTGCACCTTTATACTATACTATATACTTTTCCAGATGCAGGAAACGGGCCTCCTGCATCAGGAAGGAACCGACCCATCCCACACATGCTCTGTTTGTCCCTCTCCCCTCAGGCAGGAGGCTGCGGAGCATCAAGAGCAGGACTACCAGACTGAGGAACAGCTTCTTTCCCGATGCTGTGAGACTGTTGAACTCTGGTGTGTGTAACTTTGTGTGTGTGTGTGTGTGTGTGTGTGTGTGTGTCCAGGGGTGTTTGGTTCCTACCTTCTCCAGGCCTGTGCTGTCGTCCTGGATACCGTTTGGTAGAAAGATCAGCATACTCAGCTCCTCTCCTTGGTAGGGCATCTCCAAGATCTGTTATTGAATGGTTGTACAAGTTAACAGTGATAAACACACACAGTGATTGAAATAATGTACAAATCTACATTTTGCACTGTTGAATCTTAAAAGGATTCTGAGTAAGGCTTTAAAATGTACAAAGATGCAATGGGAGTGAGTGCAAAAAAAATTGAGTAAGTATTTTATTGTAAATTCAGATTAAAATGAAAGTCTGTTGTTGAAGTATTTTCATCAGCTGGTCAAAAGTGTAAGACAACAGCCTTAAAGAGCCAAAGTTTGGATTCAGTGTTGTTTTCTGTCAGGTTTCACACTGTCATGACCTGATGATGGCAGAGGCCAAAAAGCTTTCTTTCTTTGAACTTAGTCAGATGAGTAAGGCCTCTCACAGCGCACCATCACTGCTGAGGTTGGACGCAGTGAGACAGACATTTTAAATTTCTTCGAAGATCATAAAGAACAAGAAAGTCAGTTGGTAGACCCAGAAATATTTCACCAGGGGGTGCAGGTGGCCCGCGATTGAGTCCAGACTGTGGCCTGTTTCCCATGTCACTCACCACTCTTCCTGTTCTCTCCCCTGTCATGTCCCCCCAAATAAAGGCAAGAAAAGCTAAAAAAAATAACTAAAAAAAAGCACACTTATTATTCGTATTTTTTAAATTAATCTCTCTTCAGTCTCTCCTTTCTACTTTCAATTCCTTTTTCTTTCTCTCTATAATATCCTTACTTTCAGACTTTTCTTCCAACACTCATTCATCTCTGAAACCAACTATTTATTCACTGATGTCATGGTTTCTTGTTTTTGCCTGTTTATCTTGTTCCTTGTGTGAAACTTATCATCCAGTCATCTTAGGCTTCCTCTTGAGAGATTTTTTTTATGTCTGAGTGGGAATGTATAAGGTAAAGAACGGTTTAAAAAAAGTTATATAGTTGTTTAAAAATAAACATAGATGATAAAAGTACATTATAACTTGATTGTAGATTATTATGATCAATTACCTTGCAGCTCGGCTCACGGATTTGGGTAAAAGGGAAAGTAGTGTTCAGGTGCATCATCTTCACCTTCTTGGTTTCATTCTGAACACAAAAAAATGACAGGAATATGTAAAAACAGAGGAAAAACAAGGGTCATGATCGTTGCAGAAGTATGTAGGTGTGTATGGGCAGAATAAAACATGGCTCTGAGTCTGATACTATGTGACTCTTTATCATTCTCTACTCTCTTTTCTAAGCTCTTTATCAAAATGTATGTTGGATCATGGATATAAACTAGGGCTGAACAGTTTCAGAAAAAGATTGCGATTTTTCTGGCAGATACAGCAATTTCAGTTCGCTTCACGATTTTCTTTAATTAAACTTTAGTGAAATTTTCACAATTTAAAGTCAATTTACAAACTTGACAGAAAATTACATCAAACCATTGAAACATCAAAAGCTCTTACTCTATTGCGAAGATGAAAATAAAAACTGAAGGTAAGAATTGTTTCCGACTTTAAGACAAAAGGTCAATATTTTAATATGAAAAGTGGAAATTTTGAGAAATAAAGACAAAATTCCAAGACAAAAAGTCAATAAACTTCCAGAGTTTAAGAAATCAATTCAATATTATGTGAAAAAAGTCCAAACTTTCTCATTTAAGGTCAAAATTTTAAGATGACTAAAGTCTAAGTTTTAAAATAAAGGCAATGTTTGAGATCAAACGTTGAAATTTTGATATAAAAAGTCAAAACTCAAGATTTAAGTCAAAATTATACGAAATAAATACAAAATTAAAGGATAAAAGGCAAAAAAAAAAAAATTAAGGAGATTTATAGATAAATAATCGAATTTTGACTTTTCTCAGCCCCCTAAAACCTATTCCTCTTATTTTTAAACCTAACTTTCTAAATTGTATTTTTAGTTATATAAACTGAAGAACAAAATGAGCCATCTTTGACTCTTGACTTTTAAAAATAATGTAGTGCAAAATATTCCTAATTGTGTCAAGTTAAATAAAATGAAATACAAAACAATTCAAAACAAAATTCAATAATCTTAAGGAAAAAAGGATTTTACCCAACAGTCTCACACTCAAAGACAGGTGTGTGTGAAACAGCTGATATAACAGATCCTGGGTCAGTCAGGGGCAGGAAAAAATTGCAGCTTTGGCGATCACATGATCACGATGTTTGAAATGGCGATTTCGATCAGAAAACGATAAATCATTCAGCCCTAAGATAAACTATACAACTGTTTACTATGGGGAAAGTAGAAACACTTCAGTGCAGTTACAAGAAGAATCCCTGCTTCAACATCACCATAAAAGTTCAAAATATGAATGCTGCAATCAACCTCTAAGCACCAAAAAAAAAAAAAAGCAGAATACAGAGTTATTCATATTTTACTGCTGATGACAATAAAAAAAAGAATTTTTGAAACATTTGTCCCTGAATGAACCCAACTTTGATCATCTCCTGAGGACTTGTTTATTCTTTCTAATGACTCTAAAGGTCAATTTAGAGTCCCCGGTTTTTTAACTCTTTATTCACTGTGTTGCTTCTTCAAGTATGATCAGCATTACCTTGTTGAGTTCTGTGGAGCTCTCCTGAAACTTGGTTTTCCAGCTTCCTTTAAAGTAAATGGCGTTGACCAGCACCAGTCGAGTCTTGCTGTCCAACGCACCCTGAGCCAGCACATCCTTAATTTTACCTGAAGAGCAGAAGAAGTACACATGAAGCAAGGTCACTCACTATGTGCTGCATAGGTGTGCTACATATTTTCAATGGGGGACAGATCTGGAGTGCAGGCTGGCCAGTGTAGTACCGGTACTGGTACTGCAATGTCCTGAGATGAAGATGACATCGATCTTTCCCTCCATCCATCATGATGGGGAATTTGAGATCTATCTCCAAGATGGACGAGCTAGCAGTGCTAACCCAGCACCAGAGGGCAGAGTAGCACCATGATATTCACAGATGTAGGTAACAGAGCTATAACAGGACACAAACACCACATAGGAAGGATTTCACCTGCTGTGATCAGACAGGATACAGATGATCACGACTGAACAGACTGGTGAAGAAGTCCAGTTCAGTCCTGGACCCTGTGAGGTGTTGGCTGATTGGAGAACTATTGCAAAACTTTAATCTCTGATGGCCTTTTTTTTAAATTTGCCACTTATCATATTACTCTAATTATATATTCTTGAATTTTTTGCACTATTTATAATACAGAACTGTTTCTTTAATGCTGTGAATTTCCTTCAGGGATTAACACAGTACACTCTAGTCTCTTCTTTTCTTTTGTATTCTATTCTTGTCTTTTCTACTTTCATTAGGCTCATGTTTTGTTTTTTTCATCTAATTTGATGCAATTGATAAAAGGCCAATTCAGTGTGTGTTAATGTGTATCAGTGTGTCTGATCTACCTTGTGTCTTGCTCTCCACCCAGCTGTTGATTTTAGCTCTTTCAGCGTCATAGTGGTTGATGAAGTCCACAGCCTCCAGCTCTGCATCGTAGTGTTTCCTGGTGCTGATAAAGAAATCCTGCAGCAGCAGTCAACACAAACACTTTCAGAAGAATCTTTGTGGTATTCACTGTCACTGACAACAGACAGTATTCAGTCACCGTTCTATGTGCTGCTGTTCCCCTCTCAATCATCACTTCATAGCCTGTGTTGTCTTAAGATGAACAGAGCTCAAACAACACAGCTACAGTGAAACACAGATACATATGCACCTCAAAAAACTGGTAGGACTTCTCCCCATACAACCGGTTGGCAACGCTGAGTGCATACGGAGCATCTGCCTTGTTGAGCTCTCTCAGTAGCCGGCCAAATCCAGTGTGGACCTCATCCTGACACTCCCGAGTCTTCAGGATCTGCAGAGAAAAAAAGACAGACAGATGCAATGAGCGACAACTACAAGAAGTCTGGACTTTTTCTACCCCTTTCTGTAAGGCTATAAATCAAAACCAATGCATCACCCAAAACACTGAGCCCTGATACCCAGAGGGTGGCGCTTTTGCAGCAGCAGAGAAAGTGTATATGGATCTGTCCAGATTTGGACTTGGATCACGTTGGTGTAATTTCAATCGTACTGGACCTTATATGAAGCAGCTACAATGACTTCCTGGTTCATGGTCCATGGCAAGACATCAGAGTTTGATGGGGCGTCATGACCCTTTAACTACAGGACATGACCTGACCAGTGATGTTTTCTGAAGACCTGAAGGACGTTTCTGGGCACAATTGAAAACAAAATGTAAACAAAGGGGGAGTTTCTAATCACAGAGTAAAATGCATGACTTGCTGTCAACAGTAGGGGGTGCTGTGATTTAAAGTGGAAAAAAAGACCTATAAAGAACATAAAGTACAAAAAGTTGGGAAGAAACAGGAGCAACACAGGCAGCCTGTGTAGTTGACACACAAGCACAAGATTATACTCATAAATTTTGACTTATTTCTCGTAAGTTTAGAACTAAAGTTTATGACTCTGTTCTCGTAAGTTTACTTAACTTCTTTTCTTTTTTTTCTTTTTTTTGAAGCGTGGCCATAATCCTCCATTGTAGTCACATGGGTTGCATGCACATAAACTAGCAAGATGACTACCTGGTTATAGGATTAATAAGACAGGTATTTACTTCTTGACCTTACAACAACCAGTGGTGTTGCTGGTATTGATTAAGACTCTATTCTAATTTCAAGAGACTTCTAGAGCAATTTTTTTTTTTTTACCCTATTGGCAGTTTTTTTTTTTTTTTTCTCACAATACAAGCAATTCAGATGTCATTTTTGCATGTATACGTCTTGAAATTTTTTTTTTTTCTGGACTGGAAAGGTAAATGTGGCTCATATTAAGTCAAAAAAGATATTTTCTACTAAAATTGAGACTGAAACACTCGCTCAGTTTTCAGTTTTTGCAGTGTGGCCTGTACCTCTGACATCTGCACAGCTGTGTGTTCTCTGGCTCCAAGCATCACCATGGCCAGAGCTGAGGAGATACTGAAAGGAGAGAAGAAGACGTTCACCGTCCTTTCCTCATCGCTCAGCTGTTTGAGCAGATCCAGAGAGAAAGAAGTGTTAGCCTTGGACAGAGAGGTCGGCGACGCCATTGTTTCTGCAAAGATGAGAGGAGAGATCATTTAATGACGTAGTAACAAGGCCTGTAGCTCTTCTTCCCATAAATCTGCTCTTTATTTTTAGAGGGAATACTCAGCAGCAGTGGAAGATATCTCATAATTTTAACCTGCCACAGCTAATTTGACCCTGAATGTCAGACACTCTATGAGCCGACCACTACAGTTAATTCTGATAATAACATGATTACATCTGGGTACAAATAACTGACCGATCACACATTAAGATGATTTCTGATCAGGAAAAAGTTGCTCAGCTAACTAAATATACAAGTCAAATCTGAAAGTTTTTTACATGCAACACATTTTTCCAAGTTTTCCTACTTTTACATGAAAAATTAAGAAGTTTTATGGTTATTGGAAGAAAAGCTTTGTTTAATGTGTCTTTATAAGTGATGTGATAAGAGGAAGTCTTTTTAAACTTCCTAGCTGTGTGTACTACACTTCCCTCACAAAACATATAATGAAATTCATTTAAATGCTTTGTGGGTAACGTTAAGTCTACCCCATATGTGTAATTCCTGAAGATTAACTTTTTTTAATTCATTGATCTTTTGCTGAAAATGCCTTAAAGGATGATTCCTATTTATTCATGAATAATCAGACACTACATTTTCCCTCACTTTTTGAGTAAAAACAAACAACTTGTGATATATTCTGATCATGTCTTAAAAGCACAGACATTTCAGTTTTAGTTAAAAGGAAATTTACTCAACAGAAAGACTTACCCAAACAGCAGTTCACTTACTGCTCCTTTAACTTAACTTCCTGCAGCCTGACAGTCATAATAAAGTCATAATAAAGTCATGAAATGTTTCTTTGGCTGTCGATATCAAAACGAATTCAGCTTCTGGTGTGCAAGTAAATCACTGTTATGAAAAAACACATGATAAAAAATCCAAACAAGAAAGGGAACGTTGCAAATTTTTAATCAATGAATAAAAAACTATTAGATGAAAATAATTTTCCTGCTTTATTATGTGACTTATGTACACCTGCAAGGGTCAGTTAATATTTGACAGACATGGCACAATTTTAAATACTTTAACAATATTTAACACTCACCTTTTAAGACTGTGTGCAGTTTTTTTCAGACTGACTTTTCAGTTTTTTGGCTCAAACTCTGTTTAAAAAACAACGATCAGATTTACGATGATAGCTTTTTTCCCTGTGGTCACACGACGAACAAACCAACTTCTCATCTGCTCTCCTGAACTTGTCAGGTAGAAGCTTAAAGCTGAATTTATCAAACGGCTGCTTTTACGACAACTGTAAACCAACCATAGATAAAAACTGAGAAAGTGGAACACTATGAACTTACGGACACACGGATGTGAGATAGTCTTTAACAGTTCAGGAGTTTTCAGTGACGGGTTCATCTGTTTTATTGTTTACAAGCTGACGCGCCCCACAGTAGCCAAACTAGATCAAACTGCTTACAGAAAAGGATTGGATTGGGGCTGGATTGGTGAAGAGGAAAATGAGGTTAGAGCAGAAGAAAGCTAAACAGGAGTGTGATCGAGCACCGGCTAAAACACTGGTTAAGCTGTTTGTGAGAATGTTCATTCCAACAAGACTGTATATAGCTGGGCTTCTCAAACTTTTTTGGCTTGTGTATCCCCTTTCAAAAAACAATTTAAGTCCAGTACCCTCTTGTATAGCTGAGAATGATTTTCAGGAAATAATATGGGAAAATAACATGGATAAATGTAGGCCGATGCATGTTTACAGTGTCATAATATCACTGAATGAAAAAATATGGCAAAATTCTATACTTTTGTAAAGCAATATTTTTCAGAAATAATTAAAGATTGAGGCAGTTAGTACCTTTGATGGCCCAAGGAGCACATCAGTTTATTTCTGTCCAACAAGAAGCAACAACATGTAATACAGTTACAAAAGTTAAATCACATTTCTTTTTAATGCATTTCTTTTCATCTCCTTATATCTCTTCACATTCACAACCAGCCCCACCCTTTGTGAATCATTCATTCTACAAGAAGCATGAAAGTGTATCAAAGTAAAAAACACATCACATTTTTTTTCTAGTGCATTTCTCTTTTCCTGTCCTCATCGACCTCCTCATTTTCTGTTGATAAAGTTGTTTTTAATCAGAATTTTAAAAATTTGTTGTGATACAATTTTTTTATTTTTTTTTAAACATTTATCTTGTACCCCCTGCAGTACAGCCACGTACACCTAGGGGAACATGTACCCCCATTTGAGAATCACTGGTATATAGAATAGACAGAGTAGCTCCACCCTCTGACACTGTACGGTTTTGAAGCCAAAAACCCAGTTTCCCTAGCCACCATTGTGCAGCCAGAGTCTGCGCAGTAGAGAATTTGGGTGGAACCATAGACTGTAATAAGTGGACGTAATGACGTTTGGCTCAAACTGAAGCCTCCAGCAGATGCCCCGCCCCCTGGTGTCTGGCTGCAGTATAGGTCATAAGCCCTGCCCCCCCATGTATTCCAGATATGAGCCAGGAAAACTTAAAAAAATTATGACACCTGGTAGAAACGTTTCTCTCATCCTTACGCTAAGGTGGTATGATGATGTCATTTGGCTGCATGGTGTTCAGGTGTTTTTTTTCACTGAGAAGTTGGTTTTACATTAGTTATTGGACGTTAAAAACCGTGTTATCAGTTTTGTTTTACGATTGTTGACAGCTGCGGTTCGTGAATAGTTTTTATCAGGATATAAGAAACTTCGGGAAAGAGAGCCAAAAGGAGACTAAACCTTCTGAAGAAGAAGAAATAAATATTTTTATTTCTCTTTATTACTTGGCTCCACTGGAAATTCTCTACTGCGCAGACTCTGGCTGCACAATGGCGGCTAGAGAAAAGGGTTTTTTTGGCTTCAAAATCGTAGAACGTTGACAGGCGGAAGCACGCTGTCCATTCTATATAGAGTCTATGAGTGGAACCCAGTCACAAAAAAGCAAGTAACATGTTTGATTTTTTATCTTATATTGGTCTAATCACTTTTTGTCTCTCTCTCTCCCAAAGTTTTTTATATCCTCAATTAAAACTGCGTATAAATGGCATCTGTCAATCACCATAGAAAGAAACTCATAACACGGTTTTTAATAACTAATTAAAAACAAACTCCTCAGAAAAAAAAGGACTTGAACACAATGCAGCCAAATTACATCTTCATATCACTGCAGAGTAAGGATGTGAGAAACGTTTCTACGAGGTGTTATAATTTTTTTAAGTTTTACCACATCTCATCTGGAATGCATGAGGAAACAGAGATTTTGACTTAAACTGCAACCAGTCACCAGGGGGAGCAGTTTTTGTGGAGACCTCAGTTAGAGCTGACTGTCATGGCATCCACTGATTATACAGTCTTGGATCTGGGTAATTAAAATGATCAACGTTATAATTGAAAATATAAAGCTACTTTTACCTCAGTATTCTAATGGCCTAAATCAAAATGGGATAGAAATAGCATATAGTGACACTTGTTTGAAGGAGGACGTAAAAAATATAGATCTGTGATTCTGAGGAATTGCAACAGAATGAAAATGAAGCTCAGTTTGATCCTCCTGCAGTAGCTGAAGTTGTAGTAATTTCATCAGAGGTTATCCAGGATGACATTAACCCAGGAGACAGTGTATCAAATGTGGGAAGTACACGCATGGCTTGAAGTAAGTCCACCATTTCTACTCCTTAATGTGCCCATCTCAGCCATCGTAGCAAGATAAAAACTATACAAGCATGACTTGGAGGAACAGGAGGAAAAGGAGGAGCAGCTGAAACTGGAGGAGGACATTACAGCAAATATGACCAAACTGAACATTTTGCAATCTTTCAGTGTCCTGAGTGGAAAAGAATCAAAATCAAAACTTCCAGATATAATGAATTCATTGCTCAGTATTATAGCCCAGTGACGGGTATGAAACCTGAGCGATAAAAGTAAAATGAATGTGAAATAATACCCAAACATGTTTGTATACATCATAAAAATCAATCATAGATTCGCTGATGTTTACACACTCTTGAATCTCAGCTGCTTCATTTTTCCTTGACGTAAAGTCTGAAATAATCCAGTTTTGCATCAGTGAGTTTACTTCACTCAGCAGGATGTTAATCTTTGCTTCCTGCTTTCTTTATCCAAGGGTTGATTTGAGATTCATGTAATTAGTGAAAGGGATCACATCGAGATTTTTTCCATCATTTGTGTCCAAACTACTTATCTGCACTTATCTATTTATAGTCTTCTACAAGTGCTTGATACAAACATATTTGATTAAAGAATGGAAAGATTAACGGGACTCAGTTGTATTTCAACAATAGATGTTATCACAAAGCAGCTATTACACTGATGCTGACTGTTTTATGGGTGAAATTATACAAATCATCTCTATTTTATCATCTGTAATTTTAGAGCAATCTGCTGAGTCTTAGGATCAAGAAAACATCTTGTCTCCTATCTTATCTAAAATGATGTACTCTCACACAGGCACCCAGCAGCGCGCACACACACTCACACACTACACACACACACACACATACACACATGCTCCGTCAATGACCGTATATCTTCTGAGAGGATTAATGCAGCCTAAAGGTGGAGCAAAAATTGTGAAGGTTTGTGGGAGTGTAATCCTCTGAGCTCTCAGGGAGACGCAGAGAAAGAGGGATGGAAATGTGGAAGTCTTTGCTCTGGGATTGTGTGAGGAACTGATAGGATGAAAATCATTTTTCCACAGTAAGAGGACGTTTGGTCAGGATAATTTCATGGCAATATTTGAGACGGAGCTGCCGGTCCTCAGGGAACAGAAATGGTGCACAAACTTCTGCTGCATGTCGGTAAGTTTAGAGCTTTCACGTTTCATAATCCAGCCTGTTTGAGGATTCTTTTAATCATTAAATATTACAGGATAATAATCTTGCAGTCCATATGGTTTGTGTACAGCTGCCTCATCTCTCTGGATGGGCTGATATTAATACACAGCTTTATTTTTTCTCTCATCTGTATCCTAACATCAGGGTATGAATCCAGACTTTTTGAAAAGAAATTTGTGTATCCAACATGATCTCCTCTCCTTTCTTCTCTTAGCTTTAGCAGCAAGTCTCATCTCACCTGTGCTGGTGTCAGGTGCCTCCAACACCAAACCCAAAACTCAAGGTATCACAGCCTCAGTCATCATCTATATCTCTAAAATACACATTTAGTTATTGCCTGCAAACTGAAACCTGGCTCCAGCTCCAAAACAGAAAGATGTGTGATCTTTCTTGATTCTTGTGTTCTTTTTACCTTGTATCTACTCTGACTGAATCAGTTCACAGATTATGGATTAAGTAGTAATTCGCTCATAAACTGTTAAGTTTGATTAACATTTTATAGATTTAGAGCTGTTTTATTTATTATGAAACAAGAGGTGAATTATTGAGTAGAAGTTTGCAAAGGGCTCAGGTTGACTTTTTTTTATCAGTCACAGAAAAATGAAAAACCCTGATGAGCGAAGATTGTACCCAGAGCTCTGATAGTAATCTGCATTTATTTGCATGAACTTCAGATATATACAAGCTGAAACTAGCAAACCGACTTATAAAATATCTAAAAATTAAATCAATGTCAGTTCAACTTTATTGTGCTTGTTCCAATTCACCAACATGTAAGGTAAACTGGACAGTGTATGGGGTCTTGTACTCTCTTGCATCAACACCCATTAGAGATGGGTACTGAGAGCCGGTTCCTGCTAAAAATCTATAAGAAATGGTTCAATCCATCGACACCATTAGCACTTTTTGCTAGATGACTCCTTTATTCTTTTCATTATGCCTGAGCAGCTGAACCTTAAGTCGACCATTCTGTCCCAGCTAGCTTAGCTTGGCAGGTAGATGAGAGTTTTCAGAGAAATCGCTGATTCAGGATTTTCTGCTTGAAGTTTTTCTTAAGAAGCCGTACAACTGAACACACAAAGAAAAGTATGTCAGTATATCAAGTATAAGAGTATTCATATTCACTACATTCAACTTGTTATACATCTCATAATGTACCAAAAACAATATAGAAAACATAGCGCTAGCCTGATGCTAACGTATATCGGAAATTACATTGATATACTGGCAGTTAGCATACATCGATTTAACTTCAGTTTTAAAACCAAATTTCAAAACAACAATATTTAAACTCAAAAATATCAAAATAATTACTGGTAAATGTTTTTTCAAACAGGAAGTGCAGGTTCATGGCTGAAGTCAGCACACCTACGGCAAGCTCAAGGTTCCAAAATAAAACTAAGGTGGTCTACTTCAGTCAATCACAAACAAAAAAGGAAGACATCAATGTCACCTGATATGCAATTGTTGCTTATTTTTAATCATTTACATCTATTGATCAATTTCATTTTTATTTACTTACAAACTTGATAAAATGTTGTTGATGAGATAACCTGAAAAACAATTTTATGTACACAGAAATTTCAAAGGGGATAGATACATTTTTTTTTTAAAATTAGATTGATAAGCAGAATTTATAAGGGCATTGGTATTAATACAATTTTATCAATACCCATCTTTAACACCCTTACCAGCTTTAGCTGGTATTACCTGGCTGTAAGTTAACACTAAGTATTGGATCAAAGAGGATTGAATTTACTCAAAACCAGTTTGTTGCACTTGAAAAAAGCTGGCTGCAGATTTTTATCAATCAACTTACTGCCAAACTCCACACATTAGCATTTTTCTGGAAGCATTTTTAACAGATGCAGAAAACAATAGCAGCAACTGTCAAGGATCACCTTCACTGTAACTGCCAAAGTCTGTTTGTATTCTCTTTTCTCCCTGTCTGTCCTGTAACTCAGCTAAAGCTCATCGTGTGTTTGTTGTTACTCTGTGTCCCTATTCCTGAATTTAGTCGGTCTCTTTCATTCAGTCACTCCTGTGTAAAAATAAACTGGAGGGTATATAAGAAAAAAAAGTATATTATATATATATATATATATATATATATATATATATATATATATATAATAGATTTATGATAGATTTATAATAGATATAAAATATCTTTCATGTTATCTACAAAGAGTTGAAATCATAATCTAATAAATTAGCTAGATTCCTTTCTGAGGACTGGTTCAACATGTTGTGTGTAATCTCCTCCTGGTATTGCTCTTGCTGTTCAGAATCAATGTCCATTGAGTGGGAGGTTTTAGACTCATCAGATTTAATTATTTAACACAGCTGGGTGATTAGTAAGAAAGCCTGGTAACAATCTGATTCACACAGAATAAAAACAACATCAAAACCAACAGATTAAACTGCTCCCTCAGTGTCTAATGAGACACCAACGTCAAAGTGTTCAAAATAAATCCTGATGATGAGGTAGGCCAGACCACGAACATAGATATTTACAGAGATCAATCCTTAAATATAAAAGCATTAAATTCTGTTAGGAATACAAAGAAAAAAAAGGTTTTCTTTGAAAATTAAAGGGATTATAACCAACTTTGCGAATCTAAAAGAAAACAGGGGTTAGTTTGTCATCAGGATATCCTGAAATTTGTATGTTTAGCCTTTATTTGAAGTAAAATCAGTCTTCACAGCAGCAAATCTGACTTGATTCTCTTAATCTGAATCTGCAGTGAAGAACAACTCAGGTGTGACCCCAGCAGGACAGTGTGGAGCCTGGATAAAGGAGCCTGAAGGAGGGTCTTTCACCTCACCCAACTACCCTCAGAAATACCCAGCTGAGAGGGAATGTGTTTACATCATAGAGGGTGAGACTTTCATACCTGTCTCTGCAGATTTTTCACTCCATCTCTACCTGCTTCTGTCTCACCTCCTCTCCCCCTGTCGTTCTCCTCAGCCTCCCCCCGACAGTGCATCGACTTGTTCTTTGATGAGAAGTACTCCATAGAGCCGTCCTGGGAGTGTAAGTTCGACCACATCGAGGTTCGTGATGGGCCCTTTGGTTTCTCGCCCATCATTGGCCGCTACTGTGGGCAGGAGAGCCCGGCGTACGTTCGATCCAGTGGGCGGTACCTGTACATCAAGTTTGTGGCTGATGGCGAGCTGGAGGCCATCGGTTTCTCTGCACGCTACAACTTCACACAAGGTGAGGGATCACAACCTGGTCTGACTGGAGGCTTTGATTAAAAAAGATGCTTTAAAATCCACGTGTTAGGTCAAAGAGAATGATCATCTCCTATAAAATGATGGCCCTCAGTGCTTCATGTGACAGAGAGCCTGTATGCACGTTCAGTCGTTACACAAATGGGACCATTAGACTTGATTGTTGTGAAATTCCCATTTGGCCGCATTCATGACAGTTAAGAATTGGCCAGTGAACTAGTTTCACCATGAAAGCAAGCAAGGAAGAGAGTGGTGGGTGTCAGAGGAACCTCCTAAAAAAAAACCATCCCACAAATTCCAATTGTGCATGCCTGCTACATGTAAACAGTGATAAACAGGGCGAGCAATAACAGTGTGACTGTTGGAAGATCAAGAAAAAAACATTTTTCAGCTGAAGAAATGGACATTTTATCACAATATTATAGAATGAACAAACAGCTGTCATCGGTTATAGTCAATACGATAAAAAACATAGAGAAAGGAAACTATTGGCTAAAGATCTTGAAGTGGTAAAACGTGTGGTGTTTCCGAGCGTGCAGTAGAAGACCTCAAAAATAAAGTAAGCAATATGAAAGCTGCTCTCTATGCCCCGCAAGCTCGAGGAGTAACTCTCTGCTCTACAAGCAGTTGTTTGATAAACGCCAACATTTCACCGCACACATCTTAGAAGGGCCCAACGCATAAAAGCAAACAGCTAAACAAACTTTTAAAACCGACAGCAGTGAGCCTTGCTGGTTTGACACTTCCATTGCCTCCCTTGTCTCATCTGTTAACTGTAAAGTGTCATTTGTAAAAAATCAAAGTGTCAAAACAAATGTATCTAGTAGCCAAAAAAACCTTTTTGAGGTTTTAGCCAATGTGGGAATAAAAACAGAGCAGCACAGTTGAGATCTCTAGTTCGTACTGATGTCACTAGCCGATGTTGAATGGGAGTATTCTGCTTTCCTATTTTGATCATGGATATAAAAATAGACGTACATTTTGAAACTACTACATATTCAGATTTTTTTTAATCAATTCCTAGTCTCTGATTAAAATAGGTCAATTTAAAACTAGCATGACATCTTCAAGAGCTTCATGAGACTTACTGAAACGATGAGGTCATCAAATAAGCATCTCCCAGTTGGTTGATGACACATCAAAGCGGTGGGCATCAAACACCAAAGTTTGCCTAAAGCTCTGATCCCAACAGGCCTCCAGAGAGAAGAGGCTTTTTGAAGCAAGGAGCCTTAAAGAAACAGCAGTGACGTAGAGCAAAAAGTTTCAGACAACAGCGAAAGAAAAATCTGGATTTTCTTCAGCTTTAAATCAGCTGAAGATATTATGGACTACCAGGGGGACTGTAAAAGTAAAAAAAATATGCAACAACACAGTACTCCCCCTTTAAGTTCACACTTAAAAAAAAAACAAAAAAAAAAAAAACCTGTGTAAAAATACTGTTACTTCACTCACTGAAATAAATGTAGTCTAAGATTGACAAAAACATCTTAAAGGTTTTTGAATCAAATCATTTGAATTAAAAGTTAAAAGTTTGTGTCATTAAATAAGAGTAGAGAAAATTGAATGCGTGTATCTTCATGTGGATGATAAAAAATGAATCAGGACATATGCAGCACATATTTCATACAAAACAATGGACGGGACAATGGTTATCTGCAGTGAAGCCAAAACTTTTAGAGCACCCCCTGTGGCCAGTTGTAGTATGGCTCTCAAAGCATGAGTCAGACTGGAGAATTGTAACACATGTCAATTATAGTCCTATAACCAATACATCTTCCTCTGTGTTTAATGCTGATTTTGTGTGAGGGTTAATTGTTCAGAGAAGTTTATTTTAAGAAGGGTATTTGATTTGAAACAAAGCCTTTAAACTTGAACTGTTACGAAACAGGAAACAACCTGAGTAAAGAACTGTCGACTCAGCCACTCAGCCCACTTTCCTTCTTATATCAGACCAGCTGCTGCTCTGTCTGGCCGGTGGGGTTTATGTTTAGAGTATTACTACGACTTTAAGCCTCTGACTCCTTCCCCTGGCACAGTCTGATATGTTTGTTGCCAGATATTGAAACTAGCCACTTCTTTCACACAGTCTCTTTATTTTGAGTATTACATGAAACATCATAACCTACATATCCAGTGTCAGAACGAAGGAGGGGTTTGATTACGATCCACAGAGGAACCTCAGGCTGTGCTTTAAAAGTGCAAATGATGACAGAAAGTTTTCTATTAAAACTTTCACAGTGGTCTGGTGCCGTGCTGCTGGGAATGTGCCCTGATTTCCATTCGCAGTGCAGGCAAACCAGCTGTAGCTGACAGGGGAAGTGTGGGTGGTGGGAGGCACTTGTTTCCCTGCAACACACACACACACACACACACACACACACACACACACACACACACACACACACACACA
>RPOG01003284.1:0-58084 GCA_008086565.1 Thalassoma bifasciatum
GTCACCACAAAGAAGAACTGAATGCTGTTGCTCTTCAACAGGCACCTGTCATGTGTCCCTGGTTTTACAAAAATAAAAAAGGAATTTCTCATTTTAACTATTTTCACCAAAATAATGTGAGAAAAGTAAGATAAGTTATGTTTCTTCCACTAATAAAATTTTTCATTTTCTATTAAAAGCATACCAAACTTAATAATTCCCCCACTTCATTGCCATTTCCCACTGCTCCTCCAGGTCAAACACACACATCTCTCATCTACCTGTATTATATTTTTGTCCACTGCACCTAAACCTGTATAGTATGTTCATATCCCCCAAATAAACTGTCAATCTGTATGGTATGTCCATAACCTGTATAGTATCTGCAATTGGTATATTATCCTCATATCAGCCAGATATACAGTACAGGCCAAAAGTTTGGACACACCTTTAAATTTAATTTGCGTTTTCTTTAATTTTACGACTATTTACTGGACTGACTGACCTTCATTTCTTAAAGTAATGATGGCCTCTCGTTTTTCTTTAGTTAGCTGATTAGTTCTTGCCATAATATGAATTTTAGCAGTTGTCCAATAGGGCTGTTGGCTGTGCATTCACCTGACTTCTGCACAACACAACTGATTGTCCCAACCCCATTGATAAAGGCAGAAATTCCACTAATTAACCCTGATAAGGCACAGCTGTGAAGAGAAAACCATTTCAGGTGACGACCTCTTGAAGAATGACAAAAGTATACAAAGTAGTAATCAGAGTAAAGGGTGGTTATTCTGAAGAAACTAGAATATAAAACATGTTTTCAGTTAGCTCACCTTTTTTTTTGTTAAGTACATAACTCCACATGTTTTCATTCAAACGTTTTGATGTCTTTGGTGAAAATCTACAATGTAAATAGTCATGAAAAAAAAGAAACGATTGAATGAGAAAGTGTGTCCAAACTTTTGGCCTGTACTGTATCTAGTACCTACCATTTACCATAGCATGTTCACTGCACCTTAACCTGTATATTATAATCTGCAAAATACTCTTGCTGTATATTTAAAGCATTCATTTATGTTTAATCCTTCCTTGTACAGCCAAAAATCTGCCAAGGCAATTTTTTTGTGTAGTTATAAGTGTTGTTGTACATAATTACATAGATTTTTTACCCCACTGAAATGGGTAAAGTTGTGATATCACCAAAAGATGATGCAGGAAGTGTCCTTCAAAGTGGATAATATGCCAAAGTTTAATAAAATTAAATATTGTGGATCTGAGAGGCAGAAATTTAATATCCACATATGTGGACTTCATTGGTCTTCAGGGGTTAAATCAGCCATAAACTGCAATTAATGCAATGTTCTAAGATGAATATCGTTTATTATATTATACCTGATTTAATAATATTTTATTTATCATTGTTCATTGTTTATGTTTTACCTCAATGCTAATATGTGAAGAGATGCTAAAGTGTTTTTCAGGGTCACAAAACTGAAGATAATAATCTACCCCATTCTTTTCTTCAGCCATATTTGTAGTCTTTCTTATAAAATGCAAACGTTGAGTTTCAATAGTCTTTGTTAGTACCTACATGTTGAACTTTTGAACTCAGGACTAGCACCCTCTCTGTCACTCAATGTCCCAACCAGCCGACACATGCCGAACGGAGCCGAAGCCCCCCGAGGACGACGTCAGCGTATCTCGTTCTTTCGTTTTTCGCCTGCTGCGTGCGAAGGAGAGAGAGGAAAAAACGGCTCTCAGCAAAGCAACAAGAAGGAAGAGCAATGGCGACACTGGATCGCCAAATACCAAGTCTGGATACCTTCCTTTGCGAGCCTTGGTCCTCCTTCGTCAGTGCCGCTAAATTACGTTTTGTTGACAGTAAGTTCGCACGTCGGTAGCGTTGTTGTTTTTGCAGGCAAAGTGTCGGGAAGTGCGTGGTCCAACTGTCTGTGATTGAGTTGAGTAAGCCCCTCCACCATGCACGGTCTGTCAAAGCGCAGCAAAGTAACTGTCACATATTTTACTACCAAACGCAAAATTAATGTGCTGTTTTGGCTGTGGGGCACGTGCGCGTGAGGAGAGCTCACCTTTGAAGAATTGTCGCGTGCCGTGCTGTTCCCGAGCTGAAGTGTCCAGGTGTAAGTTTGTTAGCTCTGACAGCTTCACTCAGCTTTAGCACGCTAATGCTAACCTGATAGCCAGCCCTCGGACCAGCATGGCTCCACGCGTGGCCCCAAAGTTTGTTGTGAATGCTCCTGCGTGTTTGTAAGTGGCTGTTGTGTTTGTTTGGACGCAGACTCGCCTTTGGGAAACAGCGACGAAGAGCTTTGCTGCCTGGGTGAAGCCGTGAAGCTCAGCCGAGAAGGTGAGGAAGTTCCACTGATACATGTCGCTGTCACGTACACAGAAGTGGTTTGTTATGATCCTGCACGCTCTGCAATATTAGGCAAGTCCGGGGGCCAACTGTGGCCCGTAGTGCATTTTCATACCGCCACCAGCTTTCACATCAAAATATATTCATTGTGGCTCTTGAATTACATATGTTGACTGTCAAGTGCTCAAACCAAAGTCTATCTCGTAGGATCTCGTAACTCAACAACTTTTACACCTGACGTCTTTAAATGAATGTTTTTAATAGGATTTGAAAATTTGAGAATTTAAAACACACATTAGGATCACACACGGCTAAATTTATATCATGAAATCGTGCAATAAAATACAAAAAGTGTTTAAAATGTGTTCAGAATGCAGAATAATTCTGGGGCTGAAAATGCTGTTTGCAGGTCAAGGTCGTTAAAATATGATAAACAATCCTGATCAAATCCAGATCCTGATCCTGCTATAATATGCTGTTAACAGCATTTAACACTGCAGAAAACTGATCACTTATCATCTGGTATCAAGAGACACCTGAGGGACAGGTGAGTAGGGATTCGTGGTGGGCGGATCAATCTAAAATATCATAATATCAATACTAACATTAGTATCAGTATTGCTTAATACTTGCGTGATAAGATCAATACTTAAAACTATCAGATTATTGCTGATTTCCTATTCCTGATCATATTCCTATAATAGTTAATCCACCAGTATATGAAAGCTGTTAGATCAAAATGATACATTTAATGCTGGAATTTGACAATTGTTGATATCCATTAACATTCTAATTTAATGTTTTACAACAAAGCAGAAGAAAATGAAGCACACCTTTTAGATGTGAAGATAAAAAAATACTCATTACTTTCATTCATAGTAGTTGCTTGTTATTCTTTATTACTTTTTATACACTTCTTTTCTTTGTAAAAGTATCGGTAACAGTAGTAGTGATATCGGCAATACTGGCCCTTGGTATCAGATCGGTTATAGGCACTTGCCAAATTCTGTCAGCAGCATTGAGTGTTGAATCTGGTAAACTTAAATGATACCATGTTTCAGTGCCTAAACACATTCGTGTGACTGTGAGGGAGTGGAAGAGTGGGTGATTTTCCATGCCAGACAAGGGCATGGAGTACATAGAGCTGGGTTTTAATCTGTGCATTATGAAGAGAAAACACTGTGTTGTTTAATTAATCATTAAATTGTAGTTGATGTAGTGAAGGTTTTTGTGTTGAAGAAATTTGTGGAACAACTTTAAAGCAGCAGAACAAACAGCTGAATGTTGTTTATTTTTTATCTTTTATATGTTGAGCAATTAATGAAAATTTAAATATCTTGGGATTTTATTATTAAACAAGGTAACATCTATTACCACATTAACACACATAGAAGAACTAAAAATTGTTATTGTTGAGCACTGATACCAATTCCTACCAGTTTGAATGTGAAAGGTCCAGATCCTTACAGGTGAGGTTTGCTTTCATCAGCCTGTAATAATGGCACAAGGAATTTTGAGCATCGAGTATTATATGTTAATTTCACGGTTAATAAATTTGCCAGTAAGAGCTGCTGGGCCTTGGACACATTTATAGTACCACATGTAGCCCACATGATATATATCACCAGAGTCAGGCTCCATTTTTACCTGAAACCTACTTTATAAGAATTAGTTTTCTCAGGAAATGATAAACAATAATTTAAAATTTTATTGCAGTGAGTCTTTGATTGATTTGATAATCAGAGGAATAATTTTGGCACACAAAAATGTCAGGTAACTAGTGAAATACCTCCTTAACATGATTGACTTCCTATAGATGAGCTTGTGGTTATTTGTGTTTCAGAGTGTTTGATCATTTTAACCAGGTTGTGATATAGCTTAACTTTCTTTAATGGGATTAAATTTCTCTTAGGAGATATATGAATACTGAGTTAGGACTGTTTAACGGTTAAAATCATGTGTCAGGAGTGACGGGTGGCCCCCAAGCTGTGAGTGGGTGCCTCCACCACCCTGCCCGAGAGACTCAGTCAGAGGAGTTCCTCCACACCTCACCACGTAAAAATACCCACAGGAGCACGCGCCACACACTAACACACTTGAGTCATCCCTGAAAGTTTCAGCGTACAGCAGCTCTCTCAGGAACACTCTGACGCACACATGCAGCCGGGGAAACTCTTCTCACTCTCTCCGGTCAAATACCAACCCCCCCCCTGCCTCCCACACGCACATCACTCACATGCCGCATCTTCCTCTCCCAGAGCCAAACCTGAACGGTGTTCCCAGAACTGCTGATCTGTGTGCAACTTAAGGCTGAGGCCTGCTAAGCGTGAAAGGCACGCTCACACACATATACACACAGGGGAGCACGTCTGAAATGCTTTAATTGTGAAGTGTTGTGGTTCATCACAGCTTCATAGATTATACGTCTCCCTGTTAGCGCACTAAATATTTGTAGACATTCTTGAGGCCTCGCTGAGAGTATGTGGTGTGTGGTGCAGGACATGACAGACGTGGTGTCTATGTTTCTTTCTCACACACCTATTTACACACACACAGGATTCATGACAGTCAACAGCAACTAAGTTGGGCCACACTGTCATCATCCCACTTGAAATAGGCAGTGCTGCAATGCTGCTATTTGTGTGTTTACGCCTCTCTTTAGACAGCATGGAAATCAAGCGGAACATGGTGCTGTTAACCCTCAGTTACAGTATGATAAGAACATCTCTGTGTGCATGCTTTGAATGTTTTTCCACACCAAATTATCAGAGACTCAAGGGTTCATACCACATGATTTAGCAGGCTTTGGCAATTACTGTTTGCATTGGATGAGCTGAGGGCAGAGGGGTCTCAGTTTTATTTTTATCAGACTCACAAAAAGAAATATCTTTATGATTCAAACTGCAGTAACTTACATTAGGTTATTTCTCAAACACAGCTCAAAGAAACTTAGAAGGATATAAAAAAACACAAGGGTGTAACGTAAATACTATAAATTCTGGGTAAGAAATCCTTCAACCGCCGAAATACAGAGGTTATTTCCAGGTCATTGTCCACAATATTTATCGTCGGCAAAGACAATAAAAGTGTCCCAGACCAAACCAAAACAATGCGAAGGTTGTTTTCTTTTTATGTGACAGGAAACTGGACAGAAACTCAAGTGTAGGATGTCACCATTGGCTCCAAGAGGTTGTAAACCTTTTCGAATATTCTTTTTTTTTTTGCTTAAAGGCAGATTGAGGACTACTTGGAAACTGTAGTGTTTTTCCAGGATTGAGACAAATGTTTTGCCGTTTTTTTTTTTTTCAAAAAGAGAAAACAAAATTACTATGCAGGGTCAAAGACAATGCCAAAATAATAAAGTTATCATAATAAAGAGTCAAAAAAATGCAAATATAAAGAGCGATTATTACACACTTTACACATACTGATACAAGATCGGACCTTCTACTAAATGTATTGTATTACTGCTTTTTTTCATTTGCTGAAAAAAACTTGTGCAGGTTAAATCAAACTTTATGAACTCAGTTTGTTGCGTAGTTAAGTATCCGGCTGTTTTGGTGCTACTCACAGCTTGGTGCTCTGAGACATGTCTGTAACACTAGTAAATCTTTGTTATGTCCTACCAGTGCTCATCTACCAACTCCAACCTCACCAAGCAGAGCAAACATAACCTGGCTCTTCATTTTATTAATAGACTCTCAGGATAATATCACAAATAACCTTAACCCCTGTTTGAACCTGTGTTAATTCACTCTCCTGTTTAGCTTTACCCTGCTTCAGTGTCCACCATTACAACAAAATTTATCACAGAAATCCTTTGCTTATGGAAAAAGGATTGATCACGGGACTTACAGCTTACCTCTGCCAGATAATCTAATTTCAAATGTTCCATTATGCACAGGCAAGTGTAAAAAAATGAGACTATTTCACCTATAAAGCCTTCACAATGCTCATGTGCTGCCAGAATAAAAAGCTGTGATAAAATTCTGAGAATGTGAGATAAAAGGAAACATTAAGATAATATTAGAGTAAACAGTTGAAAGTCGTAGCCTTGAATTAGCAACATTAGCTGCCAGATAAACACTGTTAGGCTTCTTTGCTCCACCAGACATTCTGGTGCTGTCCCAGCAATTATCTGGTGTGCCAGATGAAAACAAACACTGACGGTTAAAGCTGTTGCTGCGGCCTGTGCCCTCCTTTGAAACTGTTGTGGTGCAGCGATTACTCAAACATAACTTTCCCCCCTCCAGATTTCCCCTCATCTCGGTAGATTTCTGCTCACAGGGAAACTTGTTTCGCGTTTGTTATGACTTTGCTAGTCGTCTGCCAAGCCCCCGTTTGTTTTTTTTCTTCTCCTCTCTTCATGTTAAGAGCCACTGCTTGTGTTTACCAGGAAGCTCACAACTCTCCCTCACCAATGGGAAGTTGATTTACGTACTCCAAAACGTATCAGTGTCCAGTGATGCATTGTTTTAGTGGTTCCACTCTCGCTTATTCACCAGAGAGTGATGTTTCTGCAGTTCATTTTCTGGCCTGTCAGTCATTTGGCAGTCTGTGAAACTTGGCGTGAGACACACACACACACATAAATCAGGCTGCAGAAATAGGTTACGCACTTAGCTTACATTTGACTTGGCAGATTCAGAGGAAATTGCATTCTTTCTCTTTTTCTAGTACTCCCACTAAACTCCTTTTCTATTACTGTAAACACAGAGATTATCACTTTGCCAGAAAACACATTTTTCTCATGACTGTTTCCAGTATTCAGCTTGGCTTTGCTTTCAATTAATCAATGACAAATTAGCTCATTTGCACAGAAAATGATCGCAAAGTGTGGAGTGGTGGAGCTACTCTGGAAGACTTTCCCCTGGCTGGGTTTCACTGTGTGCATTTCAGACTTTAAACAACAACGCAGTGTTTACTCTTTCACTTGTAGCTTGGATCTTGGCATGTTCAGCACGGTCAAATTGAAACACTTCAGCTAAGCTTTTTTCCTTCGTCAGTTTCTTACATCGTTCGTCAATATGTAAGAGCAGCCTTCAGCCTGTGACAGTCTGACCCAGCAGAGTGATGATGCCACAGGGTCATACTCTCTGATTCTTTCACGCATTCTGTCATTTCTCCCTGTTAGAAGCCAAGACACTCACATACTCACACCCCACCACTAGTCAGCAGTTCTGCCTTAAGCCCCCATGCTAATAAGTGCTGTGATTTGTGTCAGCAGAGCTTGTTTGGGTACAGCAAGATTAGCTTCTCAAAGCTTAGCCAGAGGAGATAATAGCTATTTTCCACTGGACATATTTGTTTTTCCTCAGTATTTCTATTAATCCCCAGTTTCTGTGGAGTGGGTGGGTGTCTCTTGTAAACCCAGGCACTATGTTGCTGACTGCTGGTGAGAACATGTAACTGTATGTGTGATTGGAGGGATTGTTTATGAGTCTGCTGTGTGAACATTAGTAGTTATGAGTGTCTGAGGTGAATTGTTGGTGAAGATGTCACACGTTGGTGAAAAGTTTGGCATGCGTCTGCTGTTATTATTGCATGCAATGTATAATTTTAGAGCCTGGAGCAGCTCCAAAGCTAAATACAACTATGAAAAGGCATTGGCTTAGGAAACTGTGAGGAATTTTTGTATTACTTTGAGGTATTTGTTACCCTTATGGGAAATGATTTACATTCAAGACTTAACTATCCTTTTGTACATGGTAAAGAAGTATTTTCTTAGGATGGGCCATGGTGTTTGAATTATTGAATATTTCCAGTTAGTGTGAATATTTCCTCATTAACTCATTAACTGCCAGATGTTTTCAGAGCACAGAGTCCCATACAGCCACTTAGGGCTGAACAATTTATCGTTTTCTGATCGAAATCGCAATTTCCGACATCTTGATCATGTGATCGCAAAAGCTGCAATTTTTTGCTTTTGACTGAACCAGGATCTGTTGTCACTTGTTTTACACACACGTCCTCTGCATGTTTTATTATTGCTTTTTGAACGTAGTCTTTTTCAAATTGTTTTGTTTTTTTACATTTTTTCCCCTTAACACAATTAAGGAAATTACACTACATCATTTTTTAAAAGTTAAGAGTCTAAGATAGCTCTTTCTGTTTTTCAGTCATTATAACTAAAAATACAATCAAAAAGTCCAGTTAAGACGTAGAAACAATTGTATTTTAAGGTCAGAAATTCAGCTGTTTATCTCAAAATCTTTTTTTTTCTCAAAATTTTGCCTTTTATTAAATAATGTTGTCTTTATTTCTCATAATTTTGACTTCTTATATTAAAGTTTTTACTTTTTGTTTCAAACATTGCCTTTATTTTAAAATGTTGTTTTATCTGAAACTTTTGACTTTTTTCTTAGACTTTTGCCTTTATCTCAAAATTTTGACCTTAATTGTGAAAGTTTAGACTTTTTTCACATGATGTAAAATTGATTTCTAAGATACAATAGTCTTCATAATGTGAAGTTTATCGAAATAGTGGAAGTAAATCAGTAAAAATAGTTATGATGAATAGATATTGATACAGCATTAAGATAAAACAGTCATTAAATGGAGAAGAGAAGAATTGAAGTAAATGAAACAGCTCTAAGTAAATAGATAAAAAATTAAGTAGTTGAATTGGGGTAAAAAGCAGAGGCAGGAAGTATTCCCACCACACAGTGGCTGAAGCCTGTTTGAAGCCGTTTGCTAACTGCATTAAATACCAGAAGAAGAAGAAGAAGAAGAAAGATGACTGCATTAAATAGCAAAAAAAAAAAGAAGGAAAAGGAAACAACAGCAGCTGGAAATTCTAGTGTAGAGTTGTGAGATTTAGAAACAGAAAAAAGTTACAGAGACTGAGCGTGTATGAAATGTCAAAACGCTGCATCCTGCGGCTGTGTCACAGAAAAACCTGCATAAACGTCAAAACAGAAGCTACATCTTTAGCAAGCAGAGTGAAGCGCTTTGTGACTCACTGCAGTCAGACCCAACAGACAATCTGTGCCGGCACAGGGGGTAGCTGACCAATCACTGCATAAATGCCAGTGAATATCAAACAGCACTTTAACTTCAAATGACCTTATAACAAAAAAAGATCATGAAAATGTAGACACAGACATTTCCTCTCCAGCATCCTGTTAAACGCCTGATTTGACTCCGACTCCTTTGCAGCAGTTATAGGCATTAAAAGTTACAAGTACAGAAATTGCCAAACTTGTTGCTGGTGGCCTTGTGTGCTTCCTCTCACAGTCCAAAAACATTCTCACCAGGATGAAACTCTGACCCCAATCAGGATAAGTGGGATAGATAATGGATGGATGGATTTTCTGAATCACAGAGTGTCTTCAGCCCCTTAAGTGAAGCCAAAAGATGCCTGCTCTCTGTCTGCAGTAAAGACATAAAGCCCACTTCCTCCATGTTCACACAGGGGACATGTTTGAGACCTTAAAAGCAAATACACAAGCAGAAAAGTTTCTCTAACATGATTTCTATCATCAAACTTAGTTATCATCCTGGCAACCTTAAAGCTTACCTTTAGGAATGACATCACTATGAAGCAGAGACACATTACCCACATCTATAAATAGGGATGGACATAGATTTTATCAAAGCCAATTTCACCATCAATTCTGCTTATTGATCTCTGTATCAATCCACCTTTGAATTTTCAAGAATGTACAAGAAGTTGCAAGTTTACAGGTTTTGTCAATAATTTATCGAGTTTCAGGTAAATGAATATGAAAATCACTTAATACTAGATCTCTGAACATATATCAGTGGTACAAATTCAACTGTTATTGTTTAAAAAGATAAGCTTATCTGCTTTCTCCGGAAGGATCCCTGA
Organism: Thalassoma bifasciatum; assembly: GCA_008086565.1. Classification (NCBI taxonomy): domain Eukaryota; kingdom Metazoa; phylum Chordata; class Actinopteri; order Labriformes; family Labridae; genus Thalassoma; species Thalassoma bifasciatum. Next base: position 10,185 of record RPOG01003284.1, read on the forward strand.
TTTTTCAGGGCTGATTGTATCTCAAACCATGGGAAAGATCCTCTCACACGGGTTGAAGATACTTGGACACACAAACAGGAGCTGGAAAGCTGGGAATGCAACACTGCAAGAGGCACACTGCAAAAACTGAAATTTAAGCAAGTGTTTATGTCTTATTTTTGGTGAAAAGTATCTTTTAAGACTTAATATGAGCTACATTTAACAGACCAGGCCACAAAATAGCTTCTTTCAAGTTATCTAAAGACAAAAATGATGACTTCATTGCTTCTAACAAGGAAAAAATAATTTGCAAGCGGCATAAGAAAAAAGTTTGTTGTATCAAGACAAAATTTGACTAACAAATTTTTCTTACTTCCAGATTTTTTTTTTCCTTGTTTCTAGCAATTCACGTGTCATTTTTGGCCTTTGATATTTTGAAATAAGATATTTTTTTTGACTGGTCTGTTAAATATGTCTCATTAAGTCTATAAAGACAATTCCTATTAAAAATAAGACAAAAATGTGCTTCTATTTTGTTTTTTTGCGGTGTTGTAGATGAACTCTTTGAATCAACAAACTTTTGAACACGTTGGTGGTGTTGCTGCCTTTGTAGGATATAGCAGTTATTGCACATTTCCATGTTGCGTTGTGAGCACCGTCTTTTTTTAAGGAAGTGCAGCTAAGTTTTCTCTCTCTCTGCCCCTGTTTTTGGTTTTCTGCTGCTGACTGACAAGTATGTTGACGTAAGGCTGTAATGTATAGAATTGATAAGGGAACCATTCACATAAAGGTTATCGACATTGATGGTTTGAACCATTTCTTATCAATTCTTAACAGGAACCAGTTCTTCGTTTCCCATCCCTTATTATAAACAGTAAATAGTCTTTGAATAAACAATTTGGTACTCAGAATATGTCAGGTTGTACATTTTTTCTACTAATTAAAAATAAATTAGCATCACTTTGGATATTTAATTAAAAGTGCTTTGTATCAAGATGATATCTGGAGGCAAAGGACAGCCTTTATTACCTAACAGTAAATGAGGAAAAGAAGCTTGCTATAATTGAGAGTTACTCAGGCTACAAGGCCTCATAAACAAATAAACAAACAAAAAAAACATTTTCACGATAGGTGAAAGATGCAAAGTCACTCTGTTTCCCTTCATGTCGTATTTTGCTTTTCTAAATTGTGTTGTCTTCTTGTTTTCCCAGGGATGCTCGTCTACAGCCAGTTTCCAGCTCTGGAGGATTTTTGTCTTGTTGTCTGCCATGTCTGCAATCAGGTGGTCACTCCTCAGGGCATCCTCGCACACTATGGTAGGACACACAAACACACGCACACAGGCACACTCACAAACACACACACACGCGAAAGATTCCTAGAGGCAGAGTCCCACACAAAAACCTCAGGGCATAATCTTACACTTCACTGAAGTATTCATACACACACACTCCTCGGGGTGTCTCCTGTTGCCACACAGGAGCAGGAGAACAAACACATTCATACACACAAGCACAGGAGCAAAGCCAGATAAAGTAATTCAACAATAAAATACTATTTACCCCTGCAGGGCTCTTTAAACAATAGTCTAACTGCAACTTATCCTCCATAAACAAACAGCACTTGGTTATGCCTGCTAATGCTCGCAGGGCTTATTATAACTGAAAAACACTAAATAATTCACAGATAAAGGACCAGATGTAGCGTCGTGCACAAGCTTTTCCTTAATTCAAGGAATAAGCATATGGACAAAGCCAATTATGAGTATAAGATTACCTCTCTCGAGTTAATACCTTTGGATCAGGGTGATATTCTTACTTGGAGCAGGCGGGTTTAAGGAGGGTTTAAATTGAGATAAATACATGAGGGCTCATTTTAAAACTTCCCTCCGTTCCTCTCCCTTTTTTCGCTCTGTTTGGAAAGTTTCAAAAATATCATTCACGACAGTCCTGCGGGTCCGAAACACATAACTGCTCAGCTGCATATGTTTTATATACCTGTAAGCTCGCCATCATTCCCTAAAATCCAATATTTGTTGCTATGGAGACTGCATCCTGAATAAAAATACCCCGTACAGATCCATAAGAGAGGCTGCTCACAGACAGTCAGCTGTGAGGATTACACTGAAAACCAAAAGAAGCACTTATATCCATGAAAGAATCATCAGTTTCTTGCATTTTATTCAAGAGAGAGGGTTAATAGTTGAAGTTTTGATGCCGCTCTCTGATTGGCTCTCACACCTGTCCGTCAGCCTCTTGTTTGCCTTTGATTGAGGCCCTACTGAGCGTGCTCGCATCTGCCCGCGAGCTGCTGCTTCCTTCTGTCGGCGGCACGTGCACCAGCCTGAGCCGTCTGTTTGAGCGGGGAGGGGAGACACATGGTCACACTTAATGAGTGCGCGCACCCACACACACACAAGCGCACACACGCGCACACACATTTCTCCCTCAGAGGAGGAGAGGAAGGCCGGTGGTGTTGCATGCACACACATTCTCACTTTATGGTTCTCAGCAGAAAGAGGTCAGTGATATTGTGAGACACACACAAACACACACACCCACCCACTGTACACTCACACACACACACACACAAACAAACAAACCCAGACTCCTGGCAGGCTCTGTTGTTTTGTCCCCTCTCCTGCCCCCTGCAGGTCCCCGCCCCCCCTTCCTCTCTCTTGTTGGCAGAGCTTTGGCTTGCTGACACGCAGAGTCGGGTAACAACAGGTCCAAAATACACCCATGCACATACACACACACACACGTTTGCAATCAAGAGAGGGAATCTCCTGAGAGTTCCCCGATAAAACAAAACAGTTGTAAGGCCAGACTGTGATAAGAAGCAGGCCAAGTCACATGCAGACAAGTAGAGGAGTTGTTAGAACTGCTGCACGATGAATCAAATCAAATGTGCAATGATGTAACGGCACAGAAGACTGTGATTTTAATGACTTAATGAGCCCACACTCCACTGAGCAGCATTTATTGTTGTTAATAAGGATATGTGGGCTGCAGCAGACAGGTCCAAAGTCAGGCTCATTTTTATACGCCACCAGCTTTCATCCTATACTGTACTAGTTATGGCCCTGAAATCAATCATGTTAAATGCAAAAACCAAACCAAAGTGTTTCTAGTAATGTCTCACTACTAGAAAACTACATTTGGACTGTGCATAGTTTACTTTAATGAAGCTAAAGCTCTGTGCATTCTTCAAAAACTCAACAACTCTGACAGCTGACGTCTTTACGTTAATGTTTTTAACAAGCTGGGAAAATGTGTCACATGGTCCAACATTAATGTTTTTCCCCATTTGCCCTTTAGAGCAAGTGCTTCCCTGAGCTAGTTGCCCTATCCTAATTCCTACTTACCCTGTCGCGGAGGTTCTTCTTTTGGCTGTTAAGTGCACACATTTTGCTCACAACACACGAAGAACTAATATCTAGTTCCTGTCAAATATAAGCAACACACAACTGTTCTTTCTTTAGAAAAACATTTTTATTGGCTGTGTGTTAGCCTAATGAAAACTATGGCTAACTCTGAACAGATCAGTGCAATGTTAAAGCTGCACTAGGTTGTTTTCTGAAGAAAGACAAACTCTGGAATTTTTAATTTAAGGAAAGCTGTAGCCCAATGATCTGGTATTTTAATTTATAATTGATATTAAAATTTAATATATACTTGTCAGTGCATACCTTGCTGCAGGTACACAATGTTGCTTTGCTCATTAACGAATGGATTCATGTTGAAAAGAGGGTTCAGTATGTATGTAAAAGACTCAACTTTTCCCAGGTTAAAATGAAATAACTTTTCATGTCCACACAGTGCACTGCTCCCTCTATAATTAAAGTTAATGTGGATCACATATCAGTGTCCCTTCTCCTTCTCCTCAGTCAACATTCATGTATAATGGTCTGTGCATATCACCAAGAGGAGGGGATTGTCTTCAGTCATAGGGTGACATGCACTATCTAAATAAAAAAATCACCATCATCGGTCGGGCATGTCCTTTGACTTTTTTTTGCTGACTTTTCGAAATTGCCCTCAGCATTCAGGCAACCAATAATGCAGAATCCTGTGTGACTGGGAAAAAAAGATAAAAGAGATAAAAGTTATGAAACGCAGCGTAACCAGACTAAAATGTGCATAAGAGGCCAAAATATTATTTGTCATTTATTTTTGTATGTCAGATCAAACTAGTCTGATTATGAAAAGCAATCTTTGTAAAATCCAGATCCTGATTCTGCCATGTGTAGCAGTGATTCTGCCTGACATTTTGCCCACAACGCCCCCTAATGGAGAACAATTTCTTTAGCGAGAAGCAGACTTTGCTGATGTTTACACAGCACATAACACTGTAGAAATCTAACCACTTATCAACTTTTAACACTTTTGTGATTGTAATCATTTCACTGTACTGCAGTGACCCGAAGACAAATTGTCTGGCCTCTGCAGTCGACTCATCACCGTCATTGTTAAATTTGGAATATCAAATCCACCGTGACTCTGTGTCATGACATGAAAAATGCTCCCACTGACCTCGGCTGAGTGGATTGCCTCCGTGACCTGACCCTGTCAAGATATTCTCATGATGTTTTATGCATTTCCTCACATTGTTGCCCATTCAAATCAAGTCACTCTAATCTCCTCAAAAGCACGGCGCCATTATTCCCTGCTGCTGGTATCTGTCTTGAATGTGGCTTTCTTGTATCTGTCTGTGTGCGCAGCATAGGAGTCTGAGTTCATGCTTGAGAGTGCATTGAATCAGTGCGTATACAGAAATGCATGCATGCACAAACTCACAGAGAGAGAGAGAGAGAGAGAGAGAGAGAGAGAGAGAGAGAGTGGGGTTTGCTGCCTCAGGGGTCAGTGGCTCTGAGTTACACACGCCTAGTTTGCTGCTCAAGCGTTGCTGTGTGTGAGGAAGAGCTAAAGCTGTATGCATGCAGGATATCATGCACGTTTGTGCTCAAAAGGTTAACAATACATCTGATACATGCAAGCCTTGCTCCATTTAGTGTATTTGTTTATTTCAATCTCCTTAGTGTAAAGCGTGCATGCATATTCTTATCCCAAGTGGCCCCAGTGGGATATCAAATAAATCCTCTGCACTGGCAGCGGCCGCACCGTGCAGTCTCCAGAGAAAATGTGCAAAGGAATCATTTTTAATGCTTTCCAGTGATCCTGAAAGCTTATTTTGGACAAGCTGAGACCCTGTAGAGATATTTTTCAGATGAAGCTGTATGATTTGTGTGTGTTTGAGATCAATCAGCACTCCGAGCCTCGTCCAGAAATTTCTGTGTATTCCTTCCAATCCTCTCCTCTTCTGTGTCCTCGTCCCTCATTTCTCTTCCCTGCTTGTGTGTGACCTGTGTGTGCGAGTCAAGTGCACGACAAACAGTCATGTTGTTGCGCTCTCTCTAACTGGTGTCTGTAGTGGTGGATTAATTGAGCTCAAAGGCACGTGAAAAAGAAGCTCAGTCTCCTCCTTATTTGTAACTAAGTGTTTTGCCTGCTCTTCGTTTCCGCCTCTCAGTTTGTTGTTGTTTGAAAGTGTGAAAAAAAGTGTGTGTATGTGCATGTGTGTGTGTGTGTATGGGCTGTGGTGCAGTCGTTCATTTCACAAAGTGGCGTTGGAAAGTTTTGCCCTCAACCACAGAAGCACAGCTCAGTGTTGTTTATTGGGGATGTAGCTCGTGTTGTGTTTTTGTTATTGCAGCTCGACTGTGTGTGAGCCATTAGCTGAGGCTCTGACCAATTAAAATGCCAGCTGCTGCCGTAGATCACAGCGTCTTTGTTTCTTTTCTTGAAAAACAAAATGCATTGAGTCTGAACGTTTTGCCCCCTCATCTCAGAACTGAAGAGAGGACGTTACCTCAAAGAAATCCCCCTTTCTGTCTGCTACATTCAGAGGGTGACACTTAACAGGAAGTTGTAGAAGATGTGAATTTTTTTGTTTCTTTTTCAAACTGTCACATAGGTTGGTGTCTGTAAATTCACCACTCTTTCTGCCAATGGTGGGGAAAAGTTTTTTTATAGAAAACTTGGCAGAGGAAGTGAGACAATCAGGGCAGAAGTGAGTGTCAGGTGGTTTCACTACTTTTTGATGATCTTTTGTTCTCTCTACGGTTCAATCAAATAGTTCTTCTTGTCAAAAAGTGAAAATAAGTGGTTGTGCATATATCCAGGTTATAAATCCGTCCCAATGATCCTTTTTGTAAGTCTTCAAGGATTTTATAATGGAGCATCAGAACATGATGCCCCTGCCCTGACTTTACATGATGAGAGTAGTAGTATAATGTAAGTCCGCTTTGAAAAAATCGGGGAAGCTTCTTGTAGAAATGCATCAATCTGATCTTGGTATTAGGCATCGTCTCAATACTGACTCCACAGTGGGGGCCGGAAAGATATACCATCATATATCTCAATTGTGCTCACTTAGCTTTAGTTCTAGAAGAGAAAATTTTGTCCACTCTCTCTCAAGAGTCATATCTTTTGATGTGCTTGAGTTCATTTGTTTACTCTCATTGAGTGTGGAGCACAAATGGCAGCAGAAGGAGCAGCACGACCAGATTGTGGAGGCCTAACAACAAAGCAAATCACGAAAAAGGACAATGATTGTAATAAGACTGTCTATAATGTCATGAAATGGCACAAGGACACAGGTAAGACTATCAGTGAGTCAATCCTCTGAAGAAAGTGTTCAGCTCATACCTAAAGGGTGGTTTGAGCTGGTGAATTAGAGTCCAAAGGAGCATGAAGGCAACAGCAAAGGAAGTAGTCATCTCGAGAACTTCTCAGAGAAGAAAGGTCAAACAAGATCTCGGATTGAAAGCACTTAACATTCAACAAAGACAACTGATTTCAGCTACTCGCATGCTGATGCAGGAGGGGAACCAGAGTGTGTCAAACAAAGTCCTGGTTTGGTCTGATGAGAAGATACTCACTCATATCTCTGACATATCTCAATATTAATGCCACTTATCTAGATATTGATATGATATGACTATGGGCGAAGTGAAAGCTATTTTATCAATTTAGTTCCACATTGTCAAATCCAGACTTGCAAGAACTTAACATTTTGTGCAGAAAACCTCAAGTCCGAAACAGAATCAATTTTATTTTGAGGTTGTTGTTTTTTTTTCACTCAGTTCTAGTGAACTGGAAGTGCACACACCCTGGCTCTGGTTGAGATCCTCTTTTTTGAATCTGAAATACCTCCAAATAAGGGAGGGTGACTTTTTTTTCCATCTAATGTGTAGATTCTGTACAGGTTGTTTGTTTCTCTTGTTCCTTTTTTTTAATTTCCCTGCTGTGTGAGTGAATCCCCCGTCCCGAGCTCCCTCCCTAAGATGTTTGCAATGAGGTTTGTGGTTGGCTGTCTTGAGCTGTACATGCAGGTTTATTGGTAAAATGTATATCTTTGATGTAGCTGATTTGGTGGTATTATTATCTTGAATATTCATATCTTAATACAGGTATGATAACAATATATTGTTCAGCCCCAGCAGCCACCCAAAGGCTGCAGAAATCATATGTGGTCAGAAGCCAGCTGGAATCATGGCGTTGGCTGCCGTTGGGTCTGATGACTCTCAGTCTTAATTCGGGGGGGGTGTGAAAGTGAACAACCAGTCTATCTTGAAATGCTTGAAGCAAAAGTGTCGCCATGGTGTACAAATGCATATATGTCTTTACAATAAATGCTGCGCCTACTGCCCGCTCACTCAACCACTGTCACACAGGCTGAGTGGAAGCTGCACTTTCTGACTCCTGGGACAGGAACATGTCTCTCTTCAATCTGGTCTTTCTTTTAGAGGGAGGTCTCAAGAGGATTTCACAGCAGTGTCACCGCTTTGAAGAGGGCTTTGATGACATTATGGTCAAAACTAGATGCAGGGACAGTGAGGTGTTCATGGTAGTAACAGGTCATCTTTGGGAAATGCTTAAGACAAAGGGTGGCCATGTTGAGATTTAAATCTTTTTCCAGGGCTGTAAATCTAGTATAGAAACTCTTTCTGGCTCACTCTACAAGACTCTCACCTGCTCACATTACTCTGTGGCTGACTGTTAATCTTCCTCCTCCTGTCAGGACAGGAATCACCTTTTTGCTCTTTCTGTCTTGCTCCATTGAAATCCATAGAGAAGTGGTTCCTGCTCCTTTTGAGGAAACTTTATTTGTAAACTATATGCTTGTGTCTTGACGTATCAAGAGTTCCTCCTCTGACCCTCCCTCAGCGGTGGAAACAGGTGAATTGAGAGTGAGAAGGTGGTGACAGAGCTGAGTGTGTGTGTATATAAGAAATACTCGTGTTATGTGTTAATAAGCCATCTCTCTTTTGCGCCTGCAGCGTTTTAGTACAATGTGTTATCACACACTTGGACACCAATATTACACCTTTTCAGGGTGCAACGTGTGAGTACAAAGGAGTAGTGATAACACAACTCTACTCTAGTGCAGAGGCTTTAATCTTTATCTTTCCAACCCTTCAATATGTGTCAGGTTTTTCTTCATTTTAAGCCCAACAGACTCAGGATTTTAGAATAACCTGGAAGACTTCTGGAGATGCCTCTCCGTGCCTCCGTCGCTCTCTCCCCTCCTCCTCTCTCATCGTAAACAAACCCAGCTGAGCTCCGGCAGCCTCCGCTTCCTCATCAGGCAGCAGCTCCGCCCACAGGAGGAGTCAGCAGCCAATCAGCAGCCCCCCTCTGGGCTCTCAGCATTGCCATAACGACAGACAGACAGACAGACAGGCTGGCTGGCTGGAGTGTGTAGTAGTGAGGGTGCCCTTGTGGTCGGAGCGCTGTTGTGACCTTGCACTGGCAGCCCCACTGCATTGTAAATCAGCAGGATTAATCCCAGCAGCTCAGGACCCACAGAATGAGATGTGTTACAAAGAATAATAGAGTTTGTTTATGTGTGGTCATTCATATATTCCCCAGAGTGCACAAAGGCACATTTCAACTCCACTGATCACTTCTATTTATCACAGACCTTGTGATTAATTATGATCAATTAATCACTGACACATTTTTAAATTAAGGAAGTAACACAAATGCTTTACTTCTCTGAGTGATGTCTGTAAAAATCTGCCTCTAAGTGTGGTCAAACCTCCTTGTGCTGTCAACACAGATAAAATCAAAGCTCACCTGTCCCTCAAGTCTCTTGGTACCAAATGATAAGTGAACAACGAACAACATTTTTAGCCCAGAGTATTTCTCATCCTGCATTCTGGACTATTTTTAAACACCATTTTGACTTTTCTGTAACATTTTATAACTTAAATCTTATCATTTGCTCTCATGTGGTTTTTGAACTCAAACATTTTCACATTGTGATTAATCCATTGGTTTAAAAATGTCAGCATAAAACGTAGTTGAGTATCTGCAGAATGGAAATCTAGTTAAGTGAGGCCTTACGAGATATACTTTGGTTTTGTTTGTGCACTTCACAGTAAATGCACATTTCTTAGGACCTGTAATTTAAGTTTTCCCGCCTTAGAAGAAAATGCAGATCAAGAAAACAGAGACACACTCCTTGGATGAAGTGCTTCATTACTCTGCACAGCTGACTTGACATATTTAAAGGTTTTAATACATGTGCAAAAATGATGTGTGATTTCACATGTGGAGTTATTGCTGTTAGAGCTGCATACCTGCAAATGTGCCTCTGGACTTTGATCCTGCTACTCTGAATACAGCTGCCTCTGCTTCCACTGGCCTATTTACACACCTGCCATACTTGTGCACACACACACACATACACACACATATACACATCCCTGACCTATTCTCATGTATATGCTCATTCAGTTACATCCAGCGAGAGCTACCTGCAACCCAAATCACACAAACTACTCAAAGCCTGTACTTTTGGACACACACATCCTTGTAGCTCATATGTTGCACATGCAATGATGGATCTCTCTCTCTCTCTCACACACACACACACACACAGACCCACTGTGCACACTGTCACCTGCAGCCTTCATGCAGTGTGAGCAAACACAGGGTCGGGCTAGTTTATTATTTTGCTCCCTCGGCTGCTGTTTGTAGATTTCTACTACACTCATTAACCTGGTTGTCTGACATAATGACGAGCACACACACCAACACATAATGTGTTCCCTGCTTTATTGAATGAGGCACTCAATCATTTGTTACAATTTGTTTTACCCCTGGGAGACCCTCTCTAAAAGTATACTACAGTTGTTTGAAGGCACTTAAACCCCAGTAAACATCATCACACCTCTGTGTGACATTATGGGACTGTAATTTTACCTTTAATTCATGTTTTATAATAGAGATTTCTGTATAAATAATCCATTACAGGGCAGTGAAGATACCTACAGAGTAAGTTCAAGGGGAGTTCTGTGGACAGTCCCATCCTTCCTGCTCTCTGTTTCATCTCTGCTTGTCTGTCTGACTAAACTTGTGCCTTGTGGGTGTAAGATGAGGAGATAACCAGTCATGATGTAACTTTCACAGAGTTTTACAGACTGTGGGGACAAAAAGAGATGTTTGAGGCTGATGTCACTGCTCCTTTTAGTGCATATTGAAAAGTATACAGAGACATTTCTGAGGGTAGAGCTATGTAAATTTTGCTTTTTCACATTGAATATATTTTTTGTTTAAGTCCCTGTTTGGACTTTCTTGGTGATGTTTACAAAGTCTCACTTCTATGTATAGATAGAAGTCTATGCCTGATAATAATTCACTGTTTCAAATGAGATTATCAGCGCCACCAAATGGGTTATTTCATAATGCTTTTTTTTTTTTCTCAACTTCCCCATCAGGTCACACTGGATTGATTTAGCCACACTGGCTGATTAGGTTTTTCAGTGAGAAGAGATATCTGTGTTTTTCTCTGCTGATTTCTGTGATTTATTTTGTAGTGATGGAGGACAACTAGACTGGACTGTCTGACAGAAAAAGGACATAAAAGCAGAAGAAAGCAAAACAGGAGAGTGATAGAGCATGAACTAAAACACAGGTTTAGCTGTTTGTGAACCTGTTAAATCCAACCCACGTGCTGCAGTTATGCTGTTGTGATCTGTTCAAACCTGAGAGTCTATCAATTAAATGAAGAGTCAGGTTACATTTGCTCTGTTTGGTGAGGTTGGAGTTGGTAGATGAGCACTGGTAAGACATAACCAGGATTCACTATTGTTACACCTTACAGACACATCTCAGAGCACCGAGCTGTGAGTAATTTTAACAACAAAAAATTACTTAAAAAAATTTATAAAAGGGGGAAATTTTTGAGTTGTTGTCATTTGTAGGTCTATGTTCTGATTTCACTTCTCTGGTCCATGTGATTTCAAATTGAGCTCTTTGGCCCCTGATTTAACAAATGACCTTAACACCTCTGCTCCAGTTCTTCACTGTGTTAATGTTGTTGTGTAGGAGTGTGGCTTACACTTGGTTTGCACATGTCCCACTGTGTCAAATACTTAAAGGCTGAGCTTGAGAAAGTATGTCAGTAAACACTTTGTTTTCCACTCTTAAGCTTTGTTATCATGCAGACACGGTGCCTTGCTTGTCTTGGCAGTTTTATTCTCATGTTTTCTCTGGTTATTCTTGAAGTTAGGTCGCTTTGCTCCAGGTTTTGTTTCAGTATTTCTTTGGTAAATGAGTCAGACCCTGTAAATAAATTTGCTCTTCATCGACATGAAACACTCAGTATGCTCACCTTGAATCACTCTCTTTGGGTTCATGTCTTTATTTCACCGCTTTTCAGTTTGTACTTATCAGCAAACAGGAAATTCAGAAATTCAGTTAACCACAAGCTTAGTCTGTTCCCTGTTATAACAGCTGCTTTTCATTCATTATCTTGGTGCTAAATCTGCGCAGTACTGCAGACATTCGCCTCTTCTTACCAATAAATGTTATAGCTGTAATAGTTTGCACAGTTTTGCATTTGACTTCTGCCTCTCTGACATGTTGACCCCTCTTGTTTTCCTTCAGGTAGCTGGGGTGTAGTTTCCCTGTGAGCCAGTCAGAGAGAGACATAAAGTCCTGGACCACACCCCCTTCATTCCCTCCCCACCCTTCTCCCACAAAGACATGCATAGCAAAAACCGTAAGTGTGAAAACCTCTCCTTCCTTCTTTTCTCCTACCACACGCTTTTGATTTATCTCCCTCCTTGATTCTGCCTCTTTCTCAGCATACTTCACTCCAGTTTTCTGCTGTGATCTGGGTCAAAACGCTACCTCTTCTTGTTTGAACTCCACATACTAACAGATCGGTTTGGTTAATCACACAAGCACACCTCAGATGGTGTCTTGCAAGGTGCTCATTAGAGAAAATTACACTTAATTGATTTGTAAATACTTTTTGTGGAAAGGTTCTGGGAAAGATTTGCATCTTCAGTGCTTCATCACCGCCATCTGGCAGTGAAGCAGGTCAACAAAAAAAGGGAAATGTTGTAATGTTGGAAAAGTACCACAGAGCTCTTAACTTGACTTCAAAACAAACCCCTCACCATGCATGATCTCTGCAGTAAGAGGGTTTTTTTCTGCCTCATTCAACTTTTTCTTATTGTTTTCTTCATCTAACAGAGAAGCGTCACGTCTCCCCTGTGTCCTCTGGGAGCGCCCTGGTCCCCATGAAGCCCAAAGCACCTGCCGTGGCCCCCGCTGTGGTTCCTAGTCCCGGGGATACGCTCGCCTTCAGGGTCCCAAAAGATTACCCACACTCTCGCTTCAGCAAGGCCCCGCTCGCTGTCTATCCACCAAAGGGGTCTAGGAACAAGACATGGTCAGCACAAACTCTCTTTGGCCCCCTTCACACAACGTTTCACCTGTAAACACAGAAAAACACGGTGAAAAAAAACTGTAGGAGCTGTATACAAGACAACTGTTTAGAGGCTGGAGACGGGGTGAGCCAATTATCTGGCGTAAACATTGAATTAATTGAGGCTGTTTTCAAAAGTTTTGGTTTGAGGTTGGCTAAAACAGTTTCCGTGTAAATGAGAGGCCAAAACGCAACTACACTGTTACATTCATCTTAAAACTGTTGTTGTGTAAACGTACACTTTATTTACAAATCTGAACTTTTATTAACTCCACTCTTCTTTTCTAGTGTTTCCCTTCCAGTTGTAAGCCTGGAGAAGATGACGTGCCTCAACAGAGCCGACTCTGCCTCCCACGTGCGCCTCACCCCCTCTTCTTCACCCAACAAGCCTTCATCCCTCACTCACTCATCCTCCCAGCGATCCACGGAGAAACTAGTGAACGGTCGTGGAACCAGCGGGCCGCCCACACCCCGCTCCATGACATCCCCATCCTCCCTGGACAGGCGGCCCAGTCCTGCACGCTCTCCTCTCGACAGAAGACCGTCGTCTACCCCTTCGTCTTCTTCCCCTCTCGACAGGAAACCCTCGCCGTCACCTTCCCCTGCACACAGATCGGGCGCTTTGCCATCATCAGCGTCGTCACTGATTGAGAAGAAGCAACAAAACGGGACCAAGGCAACTTCCAAGTCACATCGAAGACTCTCGGGTAAGTCTTAGATGGTCTGTCTGGCCAAAACAAAGGCCGCCATGAGGTTTGCCCTCGAGCAGGTGGCCTGGGTTCCAATACGGTCTGTGGCCTGTTTCCCGCATGTCACTCCCCACGCTCTCCCCCTTTCCCACTCCATCCACTGTCCTCTTCTATCCAATTAAAGGTGTGAAAAGCCTAAAAAATAACTTTAAAAAAAAAAAAGTTGTGAAACATACATTTCTGCTATCTTCTTGCTTTATGAGTTCGATCCACTAACTTGCAGCTCAGAAGATGGATTGTGTAACTTCTAGGCAACAAACTTTCTTGAGCTGTCAGAGTTAGATTTTCTCTTCCCCCCCCTTACATTACCCTCCTCAGTTTTGCTCAAAAACCACCACAAAGAGACACATTTATATGTTCACAGGCTCACACACAGTCTTTTTTAACACCTCCACATCCTCTGGAAAGCTGCCAGGCTGAATGATTGGCTGTAGTCAGATTTGAGCAACTCTCTGTCTTGTTGGTTTATTTTCCTCTATCTTCCTCTCTGACCCCTTGTTTTCGGCCTCATTTGTAATTCCAAACACTGTCAGTTTTATCATCATGAATGAACATATAGGCACCAAAGTTCAGCTAATGGTCAAGAGTGAAAAGAAGAAGTGTAAAAAACATACACAGAGAGTTTTGATTGATGTGAATTCTTCATGTCTCTACACTCTCCCTCGACTCATCATTTCATTCTTCTTTCTGCCCGTTCGCGCCGTGTCTCGCTGTGCGCCGAGCTTCTGATTTACTCCCTCTAATTCGTGAGCTCCTGCTGCCAAAAACACTGCTTGTCGAGATTTCCCCCACCTCCTGTGCCTCTCTGTATTTCCATCCTCTCACTCTCAACCTCTTCATTCCTCCCCTCTCTTACACACTCCTACTCTGGCCTCATTTCTTTACTCTCACACACTTCCCTTCTCCTCTTCTCCATTGGCGTTTTGTTGCCATTCATCACTGTCTTGTTTTCTGTCATCTCGTTCTGCTTTCTGTGCTCGGTTTCCCTCTGATCTGTTCACGCCGCCCGCTCTCCTCTTACTTAACTTTCTTCTGAACTCGTGTTAACATGTGAGAGAGCATTTGATAGTGTTTATGTCTGAGTGCTTGTTGCTGTTTGTGTTTTCTTTCTCCTCCTGTGTCCACTGGAGCTGGCTCATGCTGCACACACACAGAGATTACAGGGATTATAGGGAGGGCCGGCACTAGATTACAGCCCTCTGACAGTTACACTGTTTACGATAACCTGCTGACTGGAGGTAGTTGTTAGCCGGCTAGTTTGAGAGGGAAAAAAAGTCTCCCTGTGTTTCCCAGCAGTACTCCTTCTCTTTTTGTCACTTAACAGACTTTTATCAACTGTAGAAAGTTTTAAATCTTAAAGGTTTTTGGTTTTTAAAGGAAAGTTGAATATTTGAGTGTCTTTAACAATTTTTACTAAGTGTTAACTGAAGAAAAGTAGTGAATCATAAATACAAGCCAGCTCAAACATCAGCCAGAGTGCAATACTTGTTAGTAACAGATATATATGTATAAAAAAACCTTTCCAGCAAAACTCTCAACTTGTTTCTCAGTAGGGCTGAACGATATATCGTTTTCTGATCGAAATCGCAATTTCAAACATCGTGATCATGTGATCGCTAAAGCTGCGGATCTGTTGTATCAGCTGTTTCACACACACCTGTCTTGAGTGTAAGACTGTTGGGAAAAATCATTTTTTCCTTGGGATTGTTTTTTTATTGTGATTTTAAAAAAATTGTTTTGTATTTTATTTTACTTAACTTGACACAATTAAGAATATTTTGCTCTGCATTAATTTTTTAAAGTTAAGAGTCAAAGATAGCTCCTTTTTTCTTCAGTTTTTATAACTAAAAACACAATTTAAAAGTCTGCTTTAGAAAAAACAAGAATAGGTGTTAGACTCTGGGTTTGATAAAAGTCAAAATTCAACTATTTATCTAAAAATCTTCTTTTAATTTTATTTTTTGCCTTTCATTCCGTAATTTTGTATTTATTTCGTATCATTTTGACTTTAATCTTAGAGTTTTGACTTTTTATCTCAAACATTGCCTTTGTTTCAAAACATTGACTTTTTATCTTTGACTTTTGTCATCTCAAAATTTTGACCTTAAATGAGAATGTTTGGACTTTTTTCCACATAATGGTGAATTGATTTCTTAAACTCTGGAAGTTATTGACTTTTTGTCTCAGAATTTTGTCTTTATTTCTCAAAATTTCCACTTTTCATATTAAAATATTGACCATTTATCACAAAGTCGGAAACAACTTCTACCCTCAGTTTTCATTTTCATCCTCGCATTGGAGTAAAATCTTTTGATGTTTCAATGGTTTGATGTAATTTTCTGTCAAGTTTGTAAATGTTACTGTAAATTGTGAAAATTTCCCTAAAGTTTGATTTTAAGAAAATCGTGAATCGAATTGAAATCGCTGTATCTGCCAGAAAAATCGCAATTAGATCCTTTTCTAAAACCGCTCAGCCCTATTTCTCAGTATGTTTCTCTCAATATTTTGGTATCAGTGCAGGTCTGCAAGGCCTACCTGCAACCAAAAGCTGCACGAATATTTTATGTTCTTTAGTTACTTTCAGGCTTTTTGTTCCTTTTAATCAGAGACATAAATCCAAAAGCAGGTCATTGCAGCTTTTTTAGAGTCACCTGTGATTGGATAAAAACAACAAACAGGCTTATGATGATACTGAACCTAGCAAATACAAATCTTTAGAAAACAACATCTCTACAACCAAAACAAAGAGATTTATGTCATGTAAATTATCCTGTGACAAAGGAGATTAACAGTAATAGGGAATTGAATAACTTGCAGATGTTATCCGCATGTCCCTGAGTTTTGATAACATCACTAAATCTTTAAAAAATGAGCCCTGCACATATATCTATCCATATATAAGTGAATCTGACACTTTAAGAGTAGAACATGATGGATATGATGATATAGATCCCATTACTTCTGTGGATGTCCGCTGCCAGCTGGCACAGTCTTAAAGTCAAGGAATTCATTTCGCCGCATGTATACGTTTCTTCCCCACTGCTTCTGTTCATGAGAGAGTTTCCTGCGCTGTCGGTCACAGTTGACTCTTGTCAGGCTGCCAGCATGTCCTGTCAAAAACGATTTGTCACAGCATGCGGGATCTGTCTTCTATATCTGTCTGGGAGTGGAAGCATTGCTAATAATAATGTCACACTGAACGGTGTTATTAGACTACAGAGGGCTTAGACCTCAACTGAATGATTGGATGAACAACAGCAGACGCCTCATACATGACAAATTAAGCATGCACGTATGATTTGATACGTTTTCCTGTTCTTGCTCTGCTCAGGGAGAGTGTTCGACCCGAATAAGCACTGTGGAGTCCAGGATCCTGAGACCAAACGGCCCTGCACCAGATCACTCACCTGCAAGGTAACTCAGGTTTACGGCTGTGCTCAAAAGTTTACATCCTCTGGCAAAATGTATGATTTCTTAGCAGTTTTTCAGAGAATATGAAAGATAACACTAAAACTTTTCTTTCACTCATGGTTAGTGGTTGGGTGAAGTCATTTATAAACAGACAACCATGTTTACTCTTTTTAAAGAATCATTCTTAATACCATGTATTGCCCCTTTAACATCAACAACAGCTTGTAGTCTTCTGTGTTAGTTGTGGTTGAAGGTCTTTATGATGATAAGGCTGCCTATTCTTCTTGGCAAAAGGCCTTCAGTTCCTGTAAATTCTTGGGCTGTCTTGCATGAACTGAAAGTTTGAGATCTCCCCAGAGTGGCTCAATGATATTGTAGTCAGAAGACTGAGATGGCCACCCCAGAACCTTCACTTTATTCTGCTGTAGCCAATGAAAGGAGCTCAGAAACTCACTGACCTTTCATATACACACTAATTACAAGCAAATAGATCACAGGTGAGCATGGTTACCTTTAGTGGACATTCAAACACATTTGTTTCAACTTGTGTTCATGTTATCAGGCCAAAATCACCAGGGGATGTAAACTTTTTATCGGGGTCATTTTAGAAGTTTCTGTTGTCATTATGATTTAAAAAGAGTAAACACAGTTGTTTGTTGGTAAATGACTTCACCCAACCACTAACCATGAGTGAAAGAAAAGGGTTTTTTTGTTCGTATTGTTCATATTCTCTGAAAAATGGCCAAGAAAACATTAATTCTGCAAGGGTATGTAAAATTAAAAAGACAACTGTACAAACACTGTCTCTGATACGCCTGCACCTCTCTGCTCTCAGTGAATGCTGGGTAACACAGCTAAAGCGTAATACAGCCTTTGCTTCCCTTGATAAGGTAATTACAGATGTCGGTTGAGGCAGGGACGTCCTTCGTCTGTAAAACTATTTTACTGCCCTTTAATTACCTCTATCAGGCTGTAAATCACTTGGAACTGGTTGTTAAGTGAATAAAGATGTAGGCCTTGAACATATTGACTACTTTAGTGGTGTGTTCATCATTTAGGATGTGGAATCCCTCAGTATGTCTCTGAAGTCAGTACAGGGAAGTTTTCTGCTACCTGTTCAAACCAAAGCTGCACTCACACACTTCTGAGTGGAAAACCAAATGTTTGATGCCTGGTTACCCTCCAAAGTAGCTGGCAGGCTGGACAAGCTCACCATCCACTGGCAATATTTACTCACGTTAGTGTGGTGTGACGCGGGCAGAAGCACGCTGCAGTGATGGTGGAAACTCTCCTGAAAGCAGAGAGCTCTGATTGAGGTGAACTGCTGAAGGGAGGTGCCTGACATCACCTCCCAGATATCAGCTGTTGAAGATGATACTAAAATCCATATCTCCATTCTTGTCTACAGACTCACTCCCTAACTCACCGTCGAGCCGTCCCAGGCCGCAAGAAACATTTCGACATCCTCCTGGCTGAGCACAAAGGGCGAGCGAAGGAGAAGGAGGGAGCGAAGGAGAAGGAAAAAGAGAAGGAGACGTCTCAAGGAGGGAAGGACGGCAGCAGCCACAGCGTGTTGTCACAGGAGAGCATTTCTCCAAGCAAGCCTCACTGCCCAAACGGGCGCCCCCTGTCCACACTAAAGCTGCGGCTCGCCAACGCGCACATACCCAGGTATGAGAGTGGATCCTGCTCACTGTTAAAACTGTGCAATTCTACTTTAACCTCCTGAGACCTCAGGTTTTGTCTGGTTTGAATTTTTTTATTCCTTCTTGCTGTTTTAGATGAGACCTTATAAGTAAAATACCCAAACTTGGTCTTTGTGCTGGAAGTTTGGTGTATTAATTTTAAGAGTTCACTAAAAAGTCAAAGTATGGATTGAATGTGGAAAATAAAGAGATAAAAGACATAATTATGGGTTAAAAATCTCTAACAGAAATTTCAATTTTTGGAGATAAAAGTCAAAAGTTTGGGTTTGTAGTCAAAATAAGAGATAATTTAAAGTTAAAAGTTTAAAAAGTCAAAATAAGGAGATTAAAAGTTAATATAAGGAAAGAAGAGTCATAATATGGAGGGAAAAAAAGTCAAACAATGGACTTGAATGTCAAACTTAAGAGGTACAAATACATAATTATGGGTTAAACATTTAAAACAAGGAGATACAAATTCAAAATGAGATTAAAAACAAGTCCAAAGTAGGAGATAAAAATTCACAAGTATGGATTTAAGGACAAAGTAAGAAACTGAAAAAATTGTAATCAAGAGATAAAAAGTCTAACTAGGGAGATTAAAAGTTAATACAAGGAAAGAAAAGTGAAAATGAGGAGTATGGACAGTGTCAAATTTAGGAGATGAAAATACATAACAATAGGTTGAAAATTCAAAATGTGGTTTCAGAAGTCCAAATTATGAGATAACTTGCTCAAGTGTGGATTAAAAGTCAAAGTGAGCAATTAAAAATTTCAAACAAAAAGACACAAAGTGAAAATAAGGACACTGAAAGGTCATATCATCATTAACCTCATCAACCTTTTTTTAAAGCTCTCAGAAAATCAGTGAGGGTGACTCATTTGCAATAATGCCAAAAGAATACATGAAGTGACAAAAGACATTCGTCAGAGTGAGTTGAGGCTAACACCAGCAGTAATGAGTAAAACCATAGAAACAAGCGTAAAAATAAAAACAATCAAATACATGCATTTGTGTAATTGTAAATAATGAAATGATGAAAATAATTAAAACACGTGAAGCCCAAGAGTAACTGCAATGATGAGCTCAAATAAAACATAAGGAGATGAAAAGTCATAAATGCAGTCGTTTCACTGAAATGGATACAATGCTGTGACATCAGCAAAAATGATGTGGGCAGTATTGATTTAGCAAACAGGTCAAAGTTTTAACGAATTAAGTTTCATGGCTCCGAGAGGCAGAAATGTGATGTCCACATATTGTCTGCAGGATATTAAGAGGTTAAATCCTCTAGTGTTGCACTTTCTGTTTTGCCATTTGTTTATGATTTCACAAGTTTATGCATGTGACATTTGAGAAAAACCTCAAACTCAGTCTAAAGGTTTAAGTAGCTTGAAAAGACTTTCAGACAAAGAAGTTGACACTGAAAATGCAGACCACAAGCTTTGATCAAGTCTTCACACAGGAAACAGTCATATATCGAAGTGCCTAAACCAGGAATAAGTGGTTGTTTTATTTTGAAAGAAGTTACCCAGATGCTTTTTTTCCCCCTCACTGCACTCTAACTGCTCCGTCCAGACTCTTGTTGGAGAATCTCAGTCTGTTCCTGTTGTTCCCACCAGGGGATGCTGTAAACTAAAATGTTCAGAAAGTGAAGTGCATCAACAGAAAAGTCTTCCTTGTGTGAAAAGTTAGAAAAGCATTTCTTCTTTTTATGAAGATGAGCCTGTGTTTGAAAAAGGAAGTGACTTTTGTCCCTGCATTTCCTAAGGCGTCTGACACAGATCTGAGTTAGCTCTCCAAACCTCTGTCTCCTTCTTCCCCTTTTCTTTACACCTCCCCTTTTTTTTACTTTCTCTCTTCATGTGTTTCTTTTCTTATTTAACATTTACTTTCATATTTCTGAAAAATCTTTTCATTCTCTCCCAGTTTTCCTCCTTCTTTCACCATTCTTTCTCTTTTTTTTGGTTCAATCTGTAAATTTCTATTCCTTCAATCATCTCAGATTTTTTTTTAAATCAGTGCTCTATCCTGTAATTCTTTGTTAATGTATTTATCATTTCTCTTTCCTTCATCCTGTCTTTAGTTTCATCCATTCCTTGTTAATATCTGATACATCTCAGGTCCAGATGTTGGATTCAAGGCTTTTTCAAGATGTATTCACGTGTTCATCCTTCCTTTCCTTCTTCCCTCCTTTCTTTCCTTCTTTTTTCTCTTCTCCCTTCCTTCCTTCCTTTCATTCCCTTGCTTCTTATATCCTTCCTTATCACTATCCATCTTTCTTGCTTTTCTTTCTTCTCCATTTCCTTCCTTCTGTGGTTCTTTCCTTCCTTCCTTCCTTCCTTCCTTCCTCTCTTCCTTACTTCTGTCCACCTTTCTTGCTTTTCTTTTTTCTCCATTTCCTTCCTTCCTTGGTTCTTTCCTTCCGTCCTTCCTTCCTTACCTCTGTCCATGTTTCTTGCTTTTCTTTTTTCTCCATTTCCTTCCTTCCTTGGTTCTTTCCTTCCTTCCTTCCTTCCTTCCTTCCTTCCTTACTTCTGTCCATCTTTCTTGCTTCTATTTTTTTCTCAATTTCCTTGATTCCTTGGTTCTTTCCTTCCTTCTTTAATTCTTTCCTATTTCCCTCTTCCTTCCTTCCTTCCCCCCTTCCTTACTTCTGTCCATCTTTCTTGCTTTTCTTTTTTCTCCATTTCATTCCTTCCTTGGTTCTTTCCTTCTTTGGTTCTTTCCTTCCCTCCTTCTCCCATTCCTTTTTTTTGTCTTTTTTCATCATTTTTACTGCCTTCCTTTTCTTAATTCTGTCTTTTCTGTCTTGCTCAATTTCTTCCTTCTTTAAATCTTTCCTATTTCCCTCTTTCATCCTCCCTTCCTTCCTTTTATTCTGTCCCTCTTTTTCTTCAGCCCTACCAACTTTAATTTCTTTTCTCCCTCCCTTGATTTTCTTTTCTTTATTACTTTAAATTTTTCTTTTTTTCTTTTCTGTCTAACTCTTTTTCTTTCTTTCTTTTTTATGTACAGCCTTCATCCCTTCTCCCCTTCCTTACATCTTTCCTTTCTTATTTTTTTTCCTTTCTTTTTTGCATTTCTGATCTTTCTTTTTGTTAAGCTTTCAGTTTTCTTTTCCTTCCCTCCTTCTTTTCCTCCTTTCTTTGCAGACATGTTGGTTTCATATTGCTTTTAAACTTCTTGTGTTACTGGCACATGTTTAAAATGAAGCACTTATTTACTTCCAACTCTCCCCCCACTTCATTATTTTCACCCCTCCATTCTCCATCATTAACCGTCTCTTTCTCTGACCCACCAGGGTGCCCGGCTCCACCACCTCCACCTCCAGCCCTCTGCCCCCAGCACCAGCCCCCGCTCAGCAGGCTCACCCAGAGCCGTCCCCCCACAGTTGGGTGACGGCGTCGGCAGACGGCGGTCGCCTTTCCAGCGACGAGGGCGACACAGAGACCTTGGAGGAGTCTGAGAAACTGACTTATCACTACTCCAATCACCACCCACAGCCTTTAGGGGTAATGAACACTTACGCTGCACTCACAAACATCTTTATAATCCATAACCTCCATCATTAAATATCAAAGGCAGTAACTGCTTTACTCCACGGGGGGGCTGCCCCTGAGGCCGAAAAGAGAGGAATCATTTCCCTCTGTTTCAGGCTCAGGTGGAGCTCAGATGTTTTCAGGGGAAAGAAAGAGAAGTGTAATTTTCAATCTGACCTCAGTGGGTTTATTGAGTAATTACAAACCAGGATGTTGTATTTGAATGTCACAGCTTCATGTGGTTAATTATGCAGGATGAAAACACTTATCAAAACAAACAGATATTTTTCTCTGCCATCATAAAGATCTCAATGCCTAACCCATCTTTGAACAAAGGCTGATCAGAGCATGCTGGTTGTTCTTTTTCTTCTTCTGTCCGTGCTGAAAACTCTTTCACTCCACATCCTGATGCGTCTATTCATCTTCTGCTTTCGTCCTCTTTCTCTCTGACTCTAACTCTTTTATTTTTGAGTTATCTCCGCTGCATCCTCCTCATTTATCATCCTCCTTTTCCTCCCATTTCACCGTCTCTCCATGTCTCACTTTACTTCCCATCTGTTTCAACCTCTTCTCCCTCCCTTCCTCCTTCCCTCCCTCCTTCTCTCTCTCTCCAGTGTTGTGTATTCAGCAGCAGGCTCATGGGACGGGGCCACTACGTCTTTGACAGGCGGTGGGACAGGATGAGGCTGGCGCTGCAGAACATGGTGGAGAAACACCTGAACGCACAAATGTGGAGGTGAGTGTCCTCAGTCTGAAACTTCAACTTTGAACGACTGAAACTTTCACTGAAGAGTTTGGTGAGTGAAGTCAGAGCAGAAAAAAATAAACCTCTGTTCTTTAATTTCACTGAGAAACAAATCCAACAGGAAGAAAACTGTCAGGAGGAGGAAACTTTCTCTTTACACCACAGTTCGCCTTTTTGGGTTCAATAAAGTCCATCTCTCTATCCATCCTTCCATCCTTTCACCCCTGTGCCATTCCATTTTCTCTTTCCCTTTTTGTGTTTCATTATTTCTTCCCTTTTTTAGTCACTTCTGTAGCTTTAACCTCTTTCATCTGGTCTTTGGTCTATTCTCTTTCGTTTCTCATTCTTTTCTTCTCTGCACTTGTCCTACCCGTCTCCCTAACTCTCCTCATTTCCTTTGTTCCCTTCTTTCTTTCTACCTTCCTTTCCATCTCTCATCTTTCATTCCATTATTTCCCACCTTCCTTCTCCTGCTTTCCATCTTCCTTCACTCTTTCCTTTGTCCATCACTCACTCGTTTCTTCCCTCCTTCATCTTATTTTCTACCTACCATAATCTCTTTTTCTTTTCTCCTTCATTCTCTCCTTTCTTCCTCTCTTTCTTTTTACTTCACTCTTTCAACCTTTCTTCACCCCTTTTCTTTTTTCTTGCTTATTTTATTCCCTTGTTCCCACCTTCTGTTACTTATTTCCTGACTTTACTTCTTCCTCCTTCTCTACCTCTCCTTTCTTCCTTCATTCTCTCATTTCTTTCTTCCTTTTTTCGCAGCTTGATTCTTTTTAACCTTTTTCTCCCCTTTTCTTCTCTCATTTCTTTTTCTTTCTTTCATTCTCTCTGTCTTTTTTATTCCCTTTTTCCCTCCTTCCTGAGTTTCTTCCTGGACTTTCTTTCTGTATTTCTTCCACCATTCCTCCCTTTCTTTCCTTTCTTCTTAAGGTCCTTCCTTGCTTCGCCCCTTTTTGTCTTTCTCTCTTTCTCTGTATATCCCCTCATTCCTTTATCTTCTCTTTTTACTGCCTTTCTTTCTTTCCTTTTACTTTATACTCTCATTTCTTCTCTTATCTTACTTCGCTCTCTTTCTTCTTTACTTGCATTCTCTCATCTTTTCTGCATCCATTTTTTTCTTTTTTTCTTTAATTTCTTTCCCCCTTCATCCTTTACTTCTTTCCTGACTTTTCCTGATCCTCTTTTCATCTTTTTTCCTTTCTTCCTCCTTCCTTCCTTCTGTCCCTTCAATTTTAAGCTTAGACCAACTTTGTTACCTTCAATAGACAGACCTCTTCATCCCTCTCTCTCTTTCAATCCATCAGTCTGTCTGTTGATGTACTGATCTTTTGCTCCATCTGTTGTTCCTTCTTGCTCTCCCTCCCTCCCTCTCTCCCTCCCTCCCTCCCTCCTTAGTTGAGTCTTTCTTTTCCGTGCTCATGTTACAGATAGTCTAATGTTTGAAGCAGCAGCTCCTGGTTAAAGGAGGGTGTCATGGTGTCATAGGTTGGTGAATCAGAGTAAAGGTGCTGTGTTTTTTTTTTGCAGACTCAGGGAGCCATTGTTGGTCAAATAGGATTTATTGATGAAGTACTTAAGGCTCAGTGCTAATCCATGATCAGCACTAAAGCTTCTCTCTTAGTGCGTTTCTCATTAAAAGACTCTCTTCCTGTTTCAGGAAGGTGCCTCTGGCTGCTGAGAGCCTCCTCTCCCTCTCCTCCTCCTCCTCCTCCTCCTCCTCCTCTGGTACCTCCCCCCTCACATCACAGCAGACTCCCTCTCCCACCTCTGTCACTTCTCCACACTTCTCCGCCCCCTCCAACTGCCTCTCCTACACCGCCTCCTTCCCTCAGTCTGCATCCACGGCCGGAGTGTTCAGCATTCGAGACGCGGCGCAGCCCGTCGCTCCAGTTTCAGCGCTGGGTAAAGCGCGTAACGGCACGCACAAAGCCGGCCGCCCATCCAAAGACACGGAGGATTCTACGGTAGGATCCAAGAGGAGGAAAAACTCTTCATACCCCTCCTCCTCCTCCTCCTCCTCCTCATTGTTGACTGTGGATACTCACAAGAGGAACGGCAGCAGCTATCATCCAACGATAAAAAGTGCAGCGGGGACCCAGGTCAGGAAAAAGGGACTGGAGCATGCTGGGAGCGGGCTTTGGAACAGCGAAGAGGACTGGATATCTAAAGCTGAGGGGTCACAGAGCCACAACTCACAGAACAGGTGAGAAATCAGAAAGCACTTAGAATCAAGAATTTCAAAGTAATTTGTTCTTTCCCTGAAGCCTGCTCTTTTCCTTTACTGTCACTGAGGTCATAAATATGTTTATCGATCTCTAAAAGAGCATTGATTGCAGCTGGAGCTACAAATAACACAATTCCGTCTCAGTTGAAGTTGACAGTATGTAGAGGGAAGTGATGCATTAAAAATAGAGCAGTGTGTAAACAGAGGGACAGAGCCAGCAGAGCAGAGGCTGTGGTGACAGGTGTTTGGCTTTCCTCTTAATAATACAGCACTGGAAAATCTATCTGAGACTCACTATATTTTATTAATAGAGCCAATTTTCCTCCCCCTCTCCAGTCGAGAGCTTGGCACAACCAGCAGACCCTACTCACCCCACAGGGAGCCTGCCTCTGCCCCACATCAGCCCCTGGCTCCTCCCTCTGGACCTTTGGCTTATGTAGGAGGAGCAGAGGGGAGGAAGAGAAGGAGTCCGAGCTCCTACAAGGGGAAGGGGAGCAAGCTGAGCAAGCCAGGTGGATTAGAGAGCCTGTTTGGGAATGGGAGTGAAAGAGGGGGAATACTGGCTTCAGGGCCTGAGTCCCCCAGACAGGTGAGACACACAGACCCTCTCTTTTCATCACACACCTCTGGGGTTGACCCAAAGTAGTTCTCCATTGTAAACTGGGGAGGTGAATTGATTTAGTTTTTTGCTGACCGAAGGTTTTATGCACATGTGCTCTATCATGCTCTTTAGACAAGAAATATTGATAGATGAAAGATTAAACCATGACGTGCTTCATAAAACGAGATCAAAAGATAGAAATCCTTCCATTTGTTTTACTAGCTCTAGATGTAAAATGTCAGTGGATCCTTTGTCATGGTTTTCACTATTTTGAAGATTTCATTTCAATATTTTCCTGATGCACTGATCAGATTGATAAATACTTTCAAGCATTCAGTTTTATTAAGGAACAGTTTTACTGATTTTGGTGAGCTCCTGACTTCTTCTAGAGTCCCCCAACCTTTAAAACTTTACCTTTTACAATACTGTGACTTTATACCAAGCAGCAACTATTACTGCACCATTAACAGAATCTTAGAACGTGCAATTATGTAATGGCACAGAAGGTTGTGATTCAAATGGCTGAACGCGTGGCTAAGTGTTTACAAATGTTACAACCTCATCAAGGCCCGACAGCTGCTCTGACTGTGTTTATGTGCAGCGCAGCTATGAAAGTAACTGGTAACTAATGAAACAACAAGACTTTCATAAAAATGTTCTTGTTTCTCTTTGACACTGAGCACCCTGACGGACACATGGTCTTTATGGTGCGTATCAACAGCTCAAAAGGTTTAGTATATGCTAAAAGTCTTATCAGTATAACTCTAAACCCCTTTCTTTCAATATTCTGCTTCTTTTAAAGAGATAGACTTAGCTCTTAATGCTGAAACATTTACAAAGCTGAGACAGCTATTTATTTACACCTAGATTATAAAAAGTGTGATAGGTATGTATTAAAAATGCTACTCTCCATTCAATTGTTGCTTTAGATGGTTGAGAAATGTAGTCAGATTTTTCTCAAGGCACCCCATTACATCAATGACAATCCCCATTTTAGTGATATGGATAGATTATAGTTATGAGGGGAGGAAACATGTTGCTGATGGCCACATAACCACAGTGGAGAGAGAGCACTGCATGTTGCTAAATGTATGAAAGGTGTTTGACTGTTACCTGGAGGAAAGTTAAGTTCTGTCTTTCATTGAAACTCTGTCCATCCAATCAGCTAAACCCTCCACACAGTTTCAATCCATCCGTTCATAATATAGTAACATGACACATCTGTGGAGAGATATGGGCTGATGAGCAGGGGTGTGTCCAGACTTTTTAGAGTGGGGTGCCCTGACTTATGCAGGGGGGGGGGCATGAAGTTTGGGAACACACAGTCTAATAAAAAGCATTAATTTGCGTTATTTACAACAAATAAGATTCTGTGAGCTACAGCATTTACAAAAAAGAAAGTAAATGACAAAAAACAAAGTGAAGTAAAGTCTCTTTTTAACACAACAGCATTTTAAACTCAAATTAAACTAAACAGTATTATGTAGTGGACTGAAAATAGTACTGTACAAGCTTTTTTAATGGTAATTTACAAATTCAAAATGTAAAAAAAAGATTTTTTTTGTATTCTTAATTGAGAAAAAACATATTTAACAACTACTAATAATATCTGCATGTTCCTTTATAGCATAGCATGTTACCTTTTATTAAAATTGCAAATCACAACATTTTCCACGGTAATCACAATCGCACAGTTCTGCCAAATTGTGCAGCTCTAGCAGCAACCTGCAGTCTTGATAAATTGAGCCAATGAAAAAGTGTAAAAACCTGAAACTCCTCAAGTGTCCACTAAATCTAAAGAGAAACTATTAGACATAAAAATATACAAATTTGTGGTGAGTAAATCTTAAAAACTTAGAGAGTTCAACTGTAAACTCTAACTGAAAACTGAGTTTTCAGTGAAATGTCTCCAAACTGCTGAGCTGCCGTCGTTATCTGCCTTCACGATATTCGAGCTCTTATCAGAAATACACAGACCTGCTGGTGTCGATGATGTCACCCATGCACGCACTTGGTTTTTGATAAACCGAGGACGATGGAACTGAGTCGACTTGTGAATATCTGCTGTTATATTTTGAGTCTGCGTTGTCGTAGAAAGAATCGGTGCATCACTCATACTTTATTTATTCAAGCCAAGTCTACATCTCACATATAAAACGCCATCACCTCAGCTGTTACAACAAAGCAAAAAAATCAAAAAAGACTAATTGTGGAGTCATTTCTGTTCTCTTTGATATTTAAACCAACATTATGTTTCCATTAGAAAAGTCAGACACCATAAAGGCTGAGTTAATCACAATGAAATACGTCTTTTCTTCTGTGAACAAACCAGTTAGTGTGCCTCAGGCGCCGCTTCCCCTCTGAAAGAAATGAAGCTTGAGTGAGTGAGAACAAACTTGTGATCTAAATCAATTGAACCAATGAGAAACAAAGCAAAGTGAAATTCTCTGCCTCTTCTCTCTCTCTCTACAGGCCAAGTTACATCACTGACAGAAACCTGTTTCAGACTGAATGTTGGGCAGCTGCATGGGCCACCACCGTTTGTGACCTTTGACCTCACCACTCTTCCACTGACAGCACCAATCAGACTGCTTCATCTCGGAGATGTCACCCCTATTTAGCCAATGACAGTTGAGTTCAGCCGCTGTGACACTGGGGCTCCGGCTGGCGGTCGTTTCCACTCTTCACCTCTAGTTCAGAGCCTTTTTAAAGGAAAGTGGTCACGTCTCTCTGGACGAGGCCGTGGAGTCAAAAACTTTTTTCTCTGAGAAGGGAATTAACTTCAACAAGTTTTCAAAGCGTGTTCGTAACGCCGACACTGAAACAACAACTTACAGCCGTCAGGATTTTAGTTTCTGGTTGTTTTGACTGTTTTCCTCACGTGGAAAGACGCTCTCTGACACACCTACTGTAGGACTCCTGCTTTCACCTCCTCCCCCCTTTCTCTACTCCTATTTTCTATCTATCTCTCTACTCAAGGTTTTTCTTCTCCTCCTGAAAAGAAAAACCAGCAGCTGCTTGGGACAGGTTTTATCCAGAATTCTCCATTCCTCTGCATCTTTCTCCCTGACTCTACATTTCTCTCTTTGTCCTTTCTCTCCTCATTCATCCCAGCATGCCTGTGTTTCAAAGTGCACTTACTGCCCCCACTTCCCCTGGCGTCCCTCCTCACAGACTCCAGAGCAGTCTCCAGCAGTGCCACACGAGGACACGCTCTCACAAGGGAAGAAGAAGAAGAAGAGAAACAACAGTTTGTGTTCCTGACGACGCCGTGTCAGTGCAGCGTGTTTCACTAAAGGAAGAAATCTTTTCTGAAGGTTTGTTTTCCAAGTTGCAAGAAACACAAACTCCCGTCTGTGTGTCAGGACTTGCATCCAAAAATGGAATTATTACTACGGTGTTGACTCTCTTTTTGTATGATAATTTATCTTCAATGATGTTTGTTTTCTAACTGACCGTTTAAGGTTGAGAGACTTTTTGAGCAAAAACATAATTTCTATGGCATTTTGAAGAAATGTTGAAAGTATTATAATAGTTCTTATTGTTGAAAATGTGTACATATCTGTTATTATTTTTGTATTTATTAATAATTATCCCCTTTTACTTAATATGAGCTAAAGAGGGGGAGTGTTTTTGCCTTCCTACTTCGGTCTGTGTTTGATAAGGTTGAGGAAATGGGCCTGGTTTCCCAAAATCTTAACAAATCTTGACTGTGGAGACTTGTTACATTTTCACCAAAATATTACATTTATTCAACAAAAATAACTAAATCTATGGAGGCCCATTGCCACCAGTTTGAAAAATAAAAATGAAAACTTGGCTTTGGCAAGATTTTTCTTTTTTTGCTTAAATTATGTCAAATTTGAGGGATAAGAAATCAAAATTTTAAAAGGAAAATTCAGTGTTTCGAGAAAATAAAATCAAAATATTGAGAAAATAAATTCAAAATTTTGAGATGAAAGACGACATTTTGAGATAAAAGTAATAACTTTGACAATGAAATTCAGAGTTTTGAGAAAGTATTGTCCAAATTATAGGGAAAAGTCAAAATTACAGGGAAAATTTTTTTTTAAAAAGCTGAAATTATGAGAGAAAAATTCAGAAAATTGAGACAAAAGTCAAAATTTTGAGCTGAAAATTTCAAGTTTTTAGATAGGAATAATTTCCCTAGATTATTCATTTATCCCCAAATGAACAATTAAAGCAGTAAAAAATGTAAACAACTGTAAACATAGAGCACAAAGTTGAGTATTGGACTATAAAATTAGTTTACTGCTTAAAATGCTTCAATACTGAATCCAGGAATTTTAAAAACAAAAAAAAAAATTGCTTGGATACTAAAATCTAACAAATACTTAAGTACTAAAAAATACTTCATAATGAAATACTGAGGTACCTTACATTAAATTACAAAAATACTGAAATACTTAATCATAAAGTACCAAAATACTTCATAATGAAATATTAACCAATAATAAAAATATTGAATTCAATTGTTCAGTGTATTATGTATTACTTTTTAAATTTAAAAAGAATGTTATTACTGAAGAAAATACCTTTATCATTATTTTTTTATCAATTACTAGACATTTCAGGGGACCCCATTTAGATTCTAGTGGACCCTATGTGGGTCCACGACCCCAATGTTGAACCACCAACCTGTAGATGACTTTTTAATTGAGCACTCAGTATAAACCAACTTAAGCTGGTCCAGTAAACTTCTAACTTCTTCAGTGATGAAGGACTTTGGTTTAATCCTCTCACAGTGAAAAGTTGAGTCGTTACAATCTCAGCCTTAATATTAAAACTGTTGTGTTTACATTTCTAACAAGTCTGCACTCGTTTCATTAAAGAAATATGTTTTTAGACGCAAACAGACACTTTGTAAAGATTTAGTGAAACCAGGCTCTGGTTTGTATTTTCATATAAAGGGCCCCACATTCCTGTTTGCCTGTGGTCCCGCCCCCTTTCCCATCCTTCTTCCTGTGTTCAGAAGCTATATTTTTGAACTCTTTATCTTCCAGGGCCGATTGGTGGATTCTCTGCTGTGTGTGTCGGATCAAAAGCAGGTGGATATGCCTTCAGTCACAGCTGAGATATGACATTCAGAGATGTTTAAAGAAGAATTTGTATCATTTGACTTTGTTACACCTGCAACCAGGAAAATGTTTGATAGCAGAGATATGGTAAAACAAAGCCTTTGAGATCTCTTTACAAGGAGAAAGTGTTTGGATTCCTCCACCAGGTACTCGCCGTGTGATCCAGCACCGCGGCTCTAATGAGTGAATGAATTGTACATAAGCAGACGTATTTTTGTTGTGCTTCTCCCAAGTGCTTCCCATGACGACACTTTATTCATCCGATTGTCTAACTGCTCTTAGATCAGTTCAGTGACGCTGATATCGCGTGGTTAATCAGAGAAGTGCAGTTACATCACACACACAGCTCATCATCATCCATACGCAAACACACGTAGACGTTTAGAGGTTCTGTTTTTAAAGATGGTTTCGTTTTGAATTCATGTAAATCTTCAGATCAAAGATGACGTTGTTGGGAAATGCCACCCTGACTTACTGTTTGAAGTCTCAAAAACAGGAAGTTACAGTCTGTTGCAGCTAAATTAAGATGAAGCTCCTGGATGTTTTCAGAGCGTTTGTACAGTTTATTATTTTCTGCTGAATTTTATGGAGGTAGATCTTTTTTTTTTTAATCCTTCCCCTTCCTTTTTTTGCACTTTGTCATAAAGCCCAGATCTTTTATCAACCTCTATTTATATAAATATTTGAGATATATATATAAAAAACCTTTATCTTTATATTTGTTAAAGTGTTTCTTGTAACTCCAGGAGAAGAGGATGAAGAGTTTATTTCCAGCGTGTTGGCCCTGAAGTCGACCTGCTGCTGTTGTTCGCTGTTTCTGTTCAGACTGAAGTGAATGTTGAATGTCAGATATTTGCCTTGTGAGAGTCGGCAGCAGTCGGATCAGAAAAAAAGGATTTCCCGTCAAAACAACTTGCTGTAAAAAGAAAATGTTCTTATATTCAAGCTTTTATTAAATGATTGAAAGTGAGTATTGTGTTCTTGATTTAGTTGTTATAAATTACAGACACGCAGCGTTTGAACGAGGAGGAAAATCCCTCTGCTGATGGAAGCGTCTTTTGTCTTTGTCTTTGTGATTGTTGCAGCAGAGTGAAGAGCTCCAAAGCTGTCAGAGAGTCAAATTAAAGCTTCAATTTCAGATTTTCTTCTCAATTTTTCTGACAGAAATCTTCCTCTTACCAAAATCTGTGAACTGTTATGACGTTAAGCTTTTACTGACTTCTTTTCAGGATTGTTGTTTTTCTCAGATGCAATGATGATGATCAACAGTTCGTCCAGATTTTGGTCCAATCAGAGGAAGAAGATCAATCAAACAGGTTTTGATGACTTTCTGACTTTGTCTTTTCTCGATGTCATCAGTGAGTTGAAACTGCCAAAGAGCTGGATGATGATGAAGGATTTTCAGAACTTAGTTCATGCTGTGCTTTTTGGAGAAGTGTCAAGTAAGTTTTGTGAAAACAACAAGTAAAGAAGTGAGTTTAAAAATTGAGGGGGAAACATTCAATTTTTTTATCATAGCTAAAACACTTGCAGTTGCAAACATAGGTTTACATACCCTGGCAGAATTTATGATTTATTGGCCTTTTTTCAGAGAATATGAATAATAACACAAAAAGATAGATTCAGAAAATCATAGTCAAAACTTCCACAAAGAGAATAATTGTGAAAAAAACTCATTTTTTTATATAAAAAGTTGAAATTTTCAGATAAAAAGTCAAAACTTGGCGACAAAAAGTCCAAATTATGAAAGAAACTCAAAATTTCAAGATAAAAAGTCAAAATTTTGAGCTAAGGAGTAAAACTTTTTAGCTGAAAAGTTAAAATTTTGAGATTGAGAATCAGAACTTTGAGTTAAAGTCAAAGTTTTGCAATAAAGTCAAAATTAAGAGGAAAAAAATCCCATTTTTGAGATACAAACAAAACTTCGAAGGGCTGCATGGTGGCGCAGCGGGTAGCGCTCCAGCCTCACAGCAAGAAGGTCGCCGGTTCGATTCCCTGTTTGGGCATGGTTGGCCTTTCTGTGTGGAGTTTGCATGTTCTCCCCGTGCATGCGTGGGTTCTCTCCGGGTGCTCCGGCTTCCTCCCACAGACCAAAAACATGCCCACATGGTTAGGTCAATTGGTTATTCTAAATTGCCTGTAGGTGTGAGTGTGTGCATGGATGGTTGTCTGTCTCTATGTCAGCCCTGCGATTGACTGGCGACCAATCCAGGGTGTATCCCACCTCTCGCCCAATGACAGCTGGGATAGGCTCCAGCCACCCGGGACCCTGAATAGCAGAATAGACGGTTAAGAGAATGGATGGATGAAACAAAACATGGATATTTTTCAGGTAAAAACTTACTTGGGCATGAAAGTTTACATTTTTGAGATAAAGTCAAATGTATGAAAGATAAATCGAAATTTCAAGATGAAAAGTCAAAATTTCGGGATTCATAGTCCACATTTTCTAATAAAAGGTCAAAACTTGGAGATAAAAAGTCTAAATTTTGAGATGAAGTCAAAATTCTGAAAGGAAATCAAAGTGTCAAGATAAAAAGTCAGACTTTTAGAACAAAGAGTAAAGACTCAGAATTTTGAGTTAAAGTCAAAATTTTGTAATGAAGTCAAAATTAAGAGGAAAAAGTCCAATTTTTGAGATTAAAAAAAAGACATTTTTCAGATAAAAACTGTTTCTTGGACATAAAAGTCAACAGTTTGGAGATAAAGTCAAATTTATGAAAGAACTCAAAATTTCAAGATGAAAAGTCAAAATTTCAGGATTAGGAGTCCTAATTTTCTGATAAAAAGTCATAACGTGGAGATAAAAAAGTACACCATTTTAGATAAAGTCAAAATTATGAAAGGAAATCAAAATGTCAAGATGAAAAGTCAGAATTTTGAGATAAAGAGCAAAAATTCTAAGATGAAAAGTTGAAATTCTTAGATAAAGGGTCATTATTTTGAGTTAAAGTCAAAATTTTAAAATCAAGTCATATTAAGAGGAAAAAGTGGACTTTTTCAGATAAAGCTGTTATTTTCCACATTTTGGAGACAAAGTCAAAATTATTAAAGAAATAAGATTCTAAAGATCAAGAGTCAGAATTTCCAGATTAGAAGTTCTCTTTTTCCGATAAAAAGGCAAAAATTGAAATATAGAGTTAAAGCCAAAATTTTGAGATACAATCAAAATTATGAGAGAAATTTAAATTCCTGGGATAGAAAGTTGACATTTGGATGTAAATGTCAAAAACTTGACTTTGTATATTATTGATCAGACTTATCTTCAAGTGTCGACTTAATATGTTAAAGAAAAAAAAACCTCAACATTCTTTTTTTTCCATCATTTTCATGTTTTAAGTGGAGAAAATGTGTATCTATGTGTATTTAACCTGATCAGAAGAATCTGGGTGACTCAGAGTGTATCTATAGATATTAAAGATGTCTCCATGTAATCTGACCTGTATCTCTTTAATCCAGAATAGAAAGCAGCTTTTTTTTGCTTTCCTTCCCCCAGCAGAGCAGCTCCTGGGTTAAGGTCCAGCCTAAAGGATGATAACACTGAAGCACTGTTTGTTTTCCTCACAGTGAGGCTCAGCAGGAAAATCAAACAAAGATGAATCATAATGAAACACTTTCAGGTGATGTGTGAAGATTCTTCTTCTCTGAGGTCTCCCCCTCTTTAGGCAGACAGGTGTAATCTAAAAAAAAACAACATTTAATCATCTTTGATAATCATTCCAGCTCTGAAAAAGCTCAGAGGAGAATAAAAAGTGCAGATTTCTCTTCTTTCTCTGTCTGTCGGAGTGGAGAGTGAACTACTGAGACATCATCTTCAGCTCAGAGTTTATTAATACAGGAGGCCCCAAGAAAAATCAATGTCTGTGTATCAACATCTATAAAAGTACACTGTTAGTAATAAAGTAAACATTGGTGTGAGTTGTAAATCACAAGCAGTAGTTTCACTCACAGTTACAGGCCAGTGGAGCCTCATTAAGCTTTTTATTTTAAAGCAGGAACAACAGGAATGTGATTTAATTGTTAATAAATGAGGAATCCTCAGTGATTCTTCTGCTTTTGCTTTTTCTTATTAATTTTTTGTAATTAACTTGTTTTGAATTTTGTTTTCAATTTCAGTTCTGTATTTAAAAACGCTTAGTTTCATTTTAACACGGACTGAAGCCAATGGCGGGTACAACAAAGCCCCTCTTTAAACCCTGCTGATTATAATTATCCTTTATTTGTTTGTCTCTGCTGCTTTAACCCCAAATTACTCGCGTTGAGCTTGAGATAAATGCAAAACGTGCTTGGCTACACAATTCAGTCATGGTGAGAAATGTATGAATTCACTGTTTTTATAATGATACATACTCCACAGCGCCCCCTAGGTGAGAAAAACACAGCTGCTTCAAATTACAGGTCTGACATTTTTGGGGCATAATGATCATGACTAGACCTACAAAAAAAATCTTACATTCACATGATGGAATCCAAACAGAAATTTCAGAAATTGGAGTTAAATGCCAGAATTTGACTATTTAAAGCAGGGGTGTCCAAACTTTTTTTCCAAAAGGACCGTATTGGAAACTGTGAAAATGACCAAGGGCCGGTGGCTCTTATGGACATGTTTACTAACAGTGAAAGTTACAAATAAGCGCTCTATTGAAAAACCATTTCTTTTAGTGGTTTCTGAAAAAATAAAAAAATAATAATAATTATCAAAAATGGTTTCGTCAAACATGCTTGTGATGTTATTGCAGACCTTTGACATGAAACCAAACCTGGGAAAAATATGTAACAATTTTATGGCAGGATCAGGATCTGGACTTTATCATGTTCGTTGATACGACAATTATAAAACTTTTGAATGCTGAACCATTTTATGTTTCATCTTTTGTCTTTTTTTGACCATTTCATATCGTTGATTCAGTGTTTCGGCCCTCTCATGTGTTTTTTTTTACATTTTTATTCTAAACAACTCATGAAACACATTTAGCGTCATGCCAAATGTAATTAAATGTCAGCTGTAAAAGTTGTTGAGTTTTTGCAGACTGTACAGAGTTTTAGCTTTATAAAGTTGCCTATGCACAGTCCAAATCTTTGTGAAACGTTACCAGATATATTAAGATTTATTTCAAGCACTTGACAGAAACTGTAAATGTAAACAGTTAGAACATGATTAATTTAAGTGACAAGACTAACACATGGTGGGATAAGAGCTGGGGGCCGCTTGAAAATAGACGGCAGACCACAATTGGCCCCCGGGCCGTAGTTTGGACATCCCTGATTTAAAGGGTGCATATGTAACCAAACTCCACCCACAAGTTTTGTTTGTTTGTAGGATCACCGTGGTCTACCTGACTCCAGCTGCTATGGCTTTTAGAGTTTCTCCAGTTTTGTTTTTTTTTGCTCTGTGTCTCTATGTGTATTTTTCCTCTGTGTCCGAATCCTTCTCTGCTTTTTTCTTCCTCTCTCTCTCTCTCTCTCTCTCAGATGTCTGTCTAACATGAGTCTGGTTCTATCCAACTTTTCTGCCTGTGAAAGGGAAGTTTTTCCTCCCCATTCTAATTTCCCAAATGCTGCAAAGGTCTGTACTTGAGATAATGTTTATAATTTGGCTCTATATAAAGACTGATTGGTTGATCTAAAAATGTATTTATACCAGTTTTAGTCCTGTTTTGTTAACATTTTAACTGAGATTTCAAGTGCTTTTTTGGAATTTTGAGAACAGTTCCACCTTTTTTTATCATCTTCAACAGCAGTGCTCTGCTTCCTTCTCCGGACCTTTTCTGCCCTTAACCTCACAAACTGGTGTGAGGACAGGAAATAATTAAAACTGTCATTTTCTATCAAGTTACTGTTGTAATTAGTCTTGTCGTAATGTTTTATGATGTGTGCTGCTGCCCTCTTGGCCAGGTCACCCTTGCAAAAGAGATCCTGATCTCAATGGTTTATTACCTGGTTAAATAAAAATAATTTTAAAAAAATACTGAATTTATGTTTGAGAAAGACAAAAACTACAGAAATTTTCTAGGTAACACTTTAGATTCAAGAACACATATGAACATTAACTAGGTGCTTATTAACATGCATGTAAGTAGCTTACTAGCCTCTTATTAGTATTTAATAAGCACGCATTAACCCTTTATTCTACCTCTATTGCACCATGAGTTCAGACTTGTCCATATATTAACTCCTAATTATTACTTATTGACTAAAAATTAATGAATATGTGTTCCCTAATCTAAAGTGTTACCATTTTCTCTATAATCCTTGTTTCTCTTAAGCTCTAGTTTCCTTAACTCACTAAAACAGTTTCAGTAAGTAACTTTTTTTTTTTTTTTTTTTTAATGTAAGGCCTCGTTTTCATTTTCATTCCAGTCAAAAACATTTTTTTTTACCTCACATTTTATTTTCTGCTTTTTGTTAAGGATAATAACTTTGCCTCTTAATATCTTATTACCCCTCCGGATCATTGAGCTCCCAGCATGCAGCCTGCTTATTGTTCTTGCAGCATCCAAAAATAGTCTGGGAGGTGGAGCCTTCAGTTTTCAGGCTCCTCTCCTTTGGATTCATCTACCAGTCAGAGTCAAGGAGACAGGAACTCTTTCTACTTTAAAAACAGGTTTCTAACTTCCCTTTTTGATAAAGCTTCTCTTTGGTAATGTCAGTTTAGTTGATTCTTTCTCATTGTGAGAATTCTCCCAGGCAATAAATCTGTCACTGTTGTAGAGCCTGTTTATCATCCTTTGAATGGAGACACTTTGTAGGGAAAATACATTTTATAAGGTGAGCAGCAGAGCTCAGTATGTGAGATGCACCTATGATATATTTGCCAAATTTTCTCTGCGGATGTCAAACAAGTAATTTCTTCATCATCCACGTCATTTGTCTTGAATGAAAACGCCTGTCCTCTCTGCTCATGCCAGTACGTCCACAAGTGTGAGTCAGATGTGACTGTACACCCTGACAGAGAGAGAGAGAGAGAAGGGGGGGGCATAATGACCATGGATGTGGCCTCAACAAGCATTAGCATAATGATTTCAGTAGAATCCTGTGGCCTCACGTTTATCAGTGAAAGAGTGATGAAACCATTTCTATGTTTCCATCACCAGTTAATAATAACATTTTATGGTCATTAAGGAACAAGAAAGGCTGGAGATGTTTGTCTAAAGTTTGTCTGTTAAAAGGGAAATACACTGATGATGCTTGGAACTCCTGAACAGATAGAGGGAACCTGTGTCCAGTTAGTTAAAAACAACCAGTCGCTCTTTGACACGTTTTCATGACGTGTTCTTGGTTCATGTTATCTCAGCCCTGTTTTGATCACCTGGTAACCATATTCTAGTGCTTGTATGTTGCTTTGAACATTTAACAAGTATCAATAGGCTCATGAAGTGGACTGTTTATTCCCACACCATGCTTGTGTTCAGCTCAGACTCAGGGTCACTGGATTGGACAGCAGCTCTCTCTGTTCTGCTCTACAGCTCAGGGTTGAGGTGTCTCTTTAACTCGGTCTGAAGCTCTTTACTCTGACCACAGGACCTGAAAAAGTCTTCCTTCTCTCAGTGATACTTCAGGGTTCAGATCAGAATCAGGGTCTTAAAAGCTCCTGTGACAGAAACAACACCTGTGGGGTAGTGGAAAGTACCTGAGGAGGCATTGAGCAGGAGCATTGAGAGGTTGGAAGAGAGATGGGATCAATGCACCTGTAGGTCACCAGCTTCAAGGATTACACTCTTTACATTATTAAAGTTTTGATTCTTAAAATTGTATAAGGGTCAATGACAAAAAGAGGGTCGAAAAACTTATTTTTAAAAAGTTATTTGAAAATGGATAAAAACACATTTCTGAGAGAAGAATTATGTTTTCGAACAGATTTCAATAGTTCACCAACATTTCAAAGTTTTTAGGTTCATTATTTTTTAGTATTTTTAATTTGAGCACCCAAAAATGTCAGGTGGCGCAACCAAATATATGAAAATATATTTATATGTTCCTGTTATTTTTTCTGTGTGAAATTATTGGCAAGTATCTCTCAAGTGTCTGTAGTGACTCATACATTTTCATTTTGTGTGTTTCATTTCTTTTATTTGTGAATAAGATAAATAATTTGATGTTAAAATAACATTTCACATTATTACATTGGTTGTACCACCTGACATGGAAATTGTTCCAGTCACCAATGAAGTGAAAAAACCTTTTTTATCANAAATAAAAGTCTAATGTTACGGTTGCACCACCCTGACATTTGACAAGGTGAAAATTATGGGACAAAAGTTTTTTAAATTTCTCAACAGCTTTAAAATTCTTTTTATTTGCAAAGAATGTTTTATTTAAAAAGGTTCAAGCATAAAATAATGCCACTGTATTTTTAATTTCCATTTACAATAATTGACATTCAATTTTTAGAGTTTAATTACTGTGGATACTTGTCAGGACGGTTGCACCACCTGACATTTTGGGGGTTTGAGGAACCAAAACACCAAAAAAAACACGTTATATTTTAATAGTTTAAAGATGTGTTCAAATAACACAGGTTTCATAGAATAAAGAAATACATGTGATGAAATACTCAATTCATGATGGAAGGAAATATTGCACTCAGACACAAAAAAAGGGACGTCACGTCATTGACCCATAAACTCAAATTTAACTTAGAAATAACATTTTTTTTGTCTTGCATTTAAACAGAACTTTTCCAATGTCCTTGCTTCTATTCAGGGGGGCCAGGTTTGGGCAGGAAACAGGGCAGGGGAGGGGAGGGGCTTGAGGGAGACTGTGATTTTGGACTTGAACCCTGGCCAACTACTTAAGCTAGTTAGCAGAATCAGCGCCTGAAATTCAGTATTCTGTGAGTAAAAGTTTAATGGTAGGGAATAAAGATCAAGATTCTAAGAAATCCATCCAGAGTTGTGAAAAGTCTGAATCCTGAAAGAAACTTAAGTTACCCAGATAAAAGTCAGAATACCCACATTAAAATCAGGATACTCAGATTTAAGTCAGAATACTCAGATTAAGATAAGTAAAACTCAGATTAAAGTCAGATAAATACAAGTAAATTACTCAGATTAAGGTTTTAATACACAAATTAAAGTCAGATACACAGATTAAAGATGGAAACCTTACATTTAAGTCTGAATATTGGGGTTAAAGTCAGGACACTTGGATTTAGGTCAGATTACCATAAGTAAAGCCTGAATCCTTACATTAAAGACAGATTACCAAGATTAATAAACCCAAATCCTTAGATTAAAGACAGATTACTAAAATTAAAGCCAGAATCCAGTCAGATTACCCAGATTGAAGCCAGAATACTCAGACTGAAATTAGGATACTCAAATTACAGTCAGGTAACTCACAGTAAATTACTCAGATTAAAGTTTTGATGCTCAAATTATAGCCAGCATAATCACATTAAATTCAGAATACTCAAATTTAATTCAGAATATTCAGATTAAAGTTAGGATACTCAGATTTAACTCAGAATACTTAAATTAAGATAAGTAAAACTCAGATTAAAGTCAGATAAATACAAGTAAATTACTCAGATTAAGGTTTTAATACACAAATTAAAGTCAGATACACAGATTAAAGATGGAAACCTTACATTTAAGTAAGAATACTGGGGTTAAAGTCAGGATACTTGGATTTCAATCAGATTATCCTAAATAAAGCCTGAATCCTTAGATTAAAGACAGATTACCAAGATGAATAAAACCCAAATCCTTAGATTAAAGACAGATTACCAAGATGAATAAAACCCAAATCCTTAGATTAAAGACAGATTACCAAGATCAAAGCCAGAATCCAGACAGATTACCCAGAATGAGGCCAGAATACTCAGACTGATATTAGGTTACTCAGAATAAAGTCTGGTCACTCACAGTAAATTACTCGGATTACAGTTTTGATACTCAAATTAAAGTAAGCATAATCATATTTAAGTCAGAATACTCAGATTAAGATAAATTAAACTCAGATTAGAATAAGGTAACTCAAAGTAAATTACTCAGATTAAGGTTTTAATACACAAATTAAAGTCAGATACACAAATTAAAGATGGAAACCTTCCCTTTAAGTATGAATACTGGGGTTAAAGTCAGGATACTTGGATTTAAGTCATATTACCCTAAATAAATTCTGAATCCTTGGATTAAAGACAGATTACCAAGATTAAACCCAAAATCCAGTCAGATTACCCAGATTGAGGCCAGAATACTATTACTATACTACCACAGATTAAAATTAGGATACTCAAATTGAAGTCAGGGAACTCACAGTAAATTACTCGGATTAAAATTCGATACTCAAATTATAATCAGCAAAATCATATTAAAGTCAGTAAACACATTTAAATCAGAATACTCAGATTAAAGTAAGAATACTCACTCTAAATTACTCAGATTATACTTTTAATAATCAAATTACAGTCAAGAATTCTCAGATTTAAATCAGAATACTCAGATTAAAGTTAGGATACTCAGATTAAAGTAAGAATACTCACTCTAAATAACTTAGATTATACTTTCAATAATCAAATTACAGTCAGAATACTGAGATTTAAGTCAGAATACTCACATTTAAGATTAGGATACTTACAGTCGAAACTCAGATTTAAATCAGAATATCGAGATTAAAGTTAGATTACCCTGGTTCTAGTCAGGATTGTACAGTTAAAATCAAAGTAATCAGATCAAAGTCAGAATACTCAACAAAATCAGGACACTCAGATTAAAAAAGAATGATTGAAGTCAGACTTCTGAAGAAAGTCAGGATTCTTAGATTAAAGTCAGAATACTCAGATTAAAATACGTAAAGTCAAATTTCTGAGAAAAGAGGTCAAATGTTAAGGTTGTAGTCAGAGTTCT
The DNA here is from genome assembly GCA_008086565.1 of Thalassoma bifasciatum. Taxonomy (NCBI): domain Eukaryota; kingdom Metazoa; phylum Chordata; class Actinopteri; order Labriformes; family Labridae; genus Thalassoma; species Thalassoma bifasciatum. The sequence continues at coordinate 51,866 of RPOG01003284.1, forward strand.
GAAAAAATAGTTCTCACTGATGTCTATAAAAAGATAAATGGATCCAAGTTTGCTTTGTAAGCCTGACCTCTAATCTTTTCTTCACTGGTCCTTAGCGTCCTTCATCCTCAAATGCGGAGCACTGATCTAACTCACTGTGGTTAAAAACTCCCATGTAGAGCTCCTCTGCCATGTTCTGGTGTATCTAAGGCATCTGTTGTTGCTTGTTTGAAGCGATCTGAGCCACAGTCTGCTCCACTCAGCTTTATAATCCTGTGTGTGAGTTGGATGGTACAGGTGTGATGCAGATTGAGTTCTCACAAGGAGTCAATAAGTGTGGTTTTAGCTCATCTGCAGGTTTTCCTTGAAGAAAAAAATCCCTATAACTTTTAACTCAGTAAACTTTTTGGAACATATCCAACAGAGAAACATTTTTTTTTGTTCTGAAAGTGAAGAGTGAGGATGGTTTAAGAGGAGTCGATAACAGTTTCTAACTACAGACTCTTTGATTGATTGCTTTTAACTTTCTGAGAAGCGGTGTGGTTTTCCTATCCGAGAAAAAGAGACACAGGTCAAAAACAGTTAAAAGTGAAATCACACCCGAAAGTAACGAACTCTGCAGACAAAGCTCACCACACTGAACTGCTCTGATGCACCTACATTTCTATACGCACACATTATTTTTCAACATTTCCATCTCAGGCCAGAGCTGCTGAGAGTTTCCCCACAAAAGGAGCGACTGCATTATTTTTTTATGATCGTGCTCCTGCTCTGTGGAGCCTCTCTTACGCTTTCACTTTTTCCAAACATCATTTTTCTTTTAAGAGAAACTTTGACCCAAAACTAACTGGATGAATCCTCTCTTGTTATTTTTATGTTTTGCTGTTTCAGATGATTTTTGTGGTTTACTCTGATCACTGCTCTCCAGACTAATCACTTCCCCCCATTAGATTTACATATTTGAGCTTGACATCTAACCAGCATTTTCTACTTACAGCTCCCTCAGAGCTTTCATTAACAGACTGAAAGAGAAAGACAGCAACACAACATCACACTCCCAACAACATTGACACCTTGTGGTCACTCCCATCTAACACGACCCCTAAATCTCATCAGCAGCATATCAGATCAAAAACACCGAGAAAGAAACGCCATGCAGAACAAATGATGTTAACCTCAAAGTGGAGAGCTGCTCTTATTTAGGCTTCATTTATTCAGATACGCCTGCTGGGATGAACAATTACCGCACAGGTCGTCTGCTGAATCCATAATCACTGCAGCTACCGCGCCACTTCCAGGGATGTCAGATCCTCACACATCCAAGGAAGTGTACCAAATAATTGATGAAAATTGACTCAGATTGCAGGAACACGAATGCGATAACAAGCAAACGTTCAGGGATTGTCAATTCTCAATTATGATATTTGTCTTTACTAGAATCCTGAATAGGGAAGAAGTGTGGATGTTATCCCTCTAATCTTCTCATCTTGTTTGTGTTGAGCTAAGTGGATCTCAATGGAATCAAGTTTTACCCTAATCTGCAGCATCTTCTAACAAGACCCACTTGTAGCTGTAGCTATAATTATAAGCAGGCTATTTAAATAAGCAGTGTAAACCTAATTATTTAGCATGCAAAAAAGTGTCCAAACATGTCACTAGGTGGTGTGATAAATGCAGCTTGCATGTAATTGAGAAGATAAAAGCTCTCGGTTCTATTCGACGACGCCCATGAATGCCGAGGAGTTTCTCCCCCCATTGCAAACAGCATTCTTATGATAATGGAATAATGCTGCTGCTTTAGTTAATTGTGTAAAGGCGATAGTGGTGGGCACCTTTTGTTGAGAGTTAAAAAAAGAGCTGGCAGGGATTATAACTCTCATAGAAGTTCTCAAACTCTCTAAAAGAGCACTTTGCATCCAGAAAGATGAGTGTTTTTCTTTCATTTAAGATTTTTTTGTGTAACTTTACTCATCATTTTGCTTATAAAGTGTCCAAAGTGAGTTGGGTTCACAGTTTTCTTCCTCATTTCTGTATCCACTGACTTCTTACTGCAGGGTTCCAATTACACTTTAATGAGGGTATGTACTGTGTTTACATTTTGTGTCATTAAGCTACTTAGCTGATCCAATTTTCTCATTAAAACGTGTCACCAAGGTTGAGTTGGACTGGTTTGCTCATTGGCTGGTTTTGACGGCATCTTAACACACATTCTGTTAATGATCTTATAAACAGCTGTGGACGCCTTGTTGTCCTGATTTACCACCGTCAACTCCACAAACAGGAAAACGCTCATAAGAAATATGGTCTGCAGGTGCTTCAGAGACATGATGGAAAGACCTGGAAACCGAAGAGCCACATAAAAAAAAAATCTCATCTGTTTTAGCTGCATCAAGCATGACATTGGACGTACTTGATCCATTTTACAGTTACATCCCTACAATCTTACTTTACTATCAATAGTCTTTCCATTTATCTCGTGAACTTATTTCAAAAATAGCTTTGGAGAAATTTTCAGAATATGACTGCAAACACAGTTAATTATATTCATATACACATTTAAAACACTTAACCCAAGTGTTAGAAACACACTATCAGTAAATGAGATTTGAGGAAAATGACAGTTTATGAAAAGAAAACACGATAAAATGGAGCAGAAATAGTTGCTTAATTGAAGTTGTTGAGCTAAGCTGGAATTTGAAGTAACAGTTATTTCCTAGCTAATCTACACTCAAAAAAAATGAAACATTGGGTTTGATCAAATGCATTTTTTCAACTTGTTCCATGTCAATATATTAGTTTAAATGTAAGAAATTATATCAACTTAAAAAAAATGTCACTTAAAAGTATTGCTTTCAACTAACATAATATATTTACATGGGACCAGTTGACATAATGAATTTACTTAAACCATCAATCAATTTTTTATTATTTTTTTTTTATTAACCTTTATTTTATCAGGAATATTCCCATTGAGATCAATGATCTCTTTTGCAAGGGAGTCCTGGCCGAGACAGCAGCACAAAAAGTTTCACATGTAGGACAGATCAATCAACTTTTGTTTATATAGAATCTTTCATACATATAAAATGCAATTAAAGTGCCTCACAGTGATGGAACAAAAGTTTCATAAATGCATATGGAAAAGGGAATGGAAAAAGGCAAAAAAAAAAAAAAGAACATTTAGAGAAAAGATTTTATAGTACTGACCAATGCACGCCACTCAAATAGTTTTTACATGTTAAAGGTTATAATAAGCCAACATCATTAAATGAAAATAAGATTGTAAACAGTTAAAGTTATAGAAATAAATAAAGGCAATGCAATAAATAAGATGAAATAAATAATTAAAACGTGCAAGAATGAGGGTGAGAAAGTCAATGTTTCATTTTTTTGAGTGTGCACACATACCATAACCCCAGATAACTACTTCAGGTGCTTCCATTGTGAAATGAAAAGTGCAGTGTTAAAACATTAAAAACTAAGTACACTACCCTTAAACAACTATACACCAGTACAGCAAATAAATCTCACAAAGACACTGACGAAACTGAATGTTCCACAAAATATGAAATCAGAACAGGTTTAGCAAACAGAGCAGATAAAGGATCACATGATTAAGTATGATGAGTACATGATTGAGTTGATTTTAGTCATGAGGTCACCCTAGATTTAAAATCAGCAAAGCGGCAGCTCTCTGGTTGTACTCGGTGAGGAGTTCTTCCAATTACTCATGACAAGCAGACTGTTGCCTTTAGATGGCAGTTTTTACATAAAAAGTTATAAAAACTGCTCTGTTTCACTCCAGCTTTCACATTTCACCCTAACCAACTGAGTTAAATCAAGTCATTGCAAATTACTTTGTCGCCATGGCTACTTACGCACTAGTCTTACAATCAAGTGGCTTATTTTCTACAGATAATCATACTCCGTGAGCCTTACAAAGCCCCCTCTCGGGTCAAGATACAAGATGCTTTATTTGCCATTGCGCATTTTTCTGAGCAACGAAATCACATTTCAGTTTCATCCGTCCAAGAAACATAAAAAGACAGTGACATATAATATGGGAAAGACAGGAGTGAGAGAACTGTCAGGTCAGCCAGCGTGTGCAGCGCCCCGTTCTATCAGATGAAAAAAAAAGATAAACATGAGGGAGGAAGAGGAGAAAAAAACAAATACCAGATTGAGCTCCTGTAGGGGAGCACAGTTTGGAAAAAACACCATAAGTACATAAAAAACCATTAAAACAATAAAACTCAATGACTTACACATGTGGGAGGGGAACATGGTGAGAGTTTTTTTTTTCTTTCTTTTCTTTTTTAACTCTTTGGAAGACTTTTAGGGAGACAAGTATTGGGTTCTCTCAATATTTTTACGTCCTTTTGCAACATCCACCTAATGTCTCAGGAGGACCGGAAGAGAAAAAGTACTATGAGGGAATGCAAAAGTATTGCAAGAGAGTGCAAAAGTCTTACAATAACTGTTGCTGTGATCTTTAAGGGCCTCCGTAGAGCTTGAATATGTTAAGCCTACATAAAAAAAGTAACTGAACTCAATTCCCACCCACATGATAGACAGTACAAGCCTCGGTGTTTTAAAATGTCAACTCTGAATGCACCAAACGAGAAACAATGATATTTCATTTTTCAATGAGTTCTTATTAATAATGGACAGAAGTTGGGTATGTATTGTTTTCAATGCTAGTTTGTTTTTACCATTGATATTGTTCATTCTGTGACATCTTCCTGCCCAGGGACCACGGGTAAAATTAGCTTTATATCTAACTCTGGCTTGACAGATTTTTTTGTTTTGCATGGTTTCAGTCAATTAAACTAATAAATAGATCAATAATGTAATGACACGTGAGAACTTGTGTTGGCTTTACATGATATCATATATACAAAAAGCTAATTCTTACCCAAGTAGACGGCTTCAAATCTTAAGTTACCACTGTACAGGGTGGGCCATACGTTTTCAAATCATAGGAAAATGTATAATGTATATATTTTTTATGTTTCAGATACTCAAATCTCTCCCCTCTTGATTTCTATCTTTGGGTCACTTGAAGGCCGTGGTGTCAGGTGAAGACACAAGACATAAATCATCTCAAGGAACCTATCACCAACACCATCACCACCAAGCGGAGCTTCAACTGTGCTGCAAGTTCATCAACAGTGGAAAACATCGATTTCAATATCAATATGTGATTTCAAAACAATGGTAATCATATAGAGCAAATTATATCATTAGATAAAAAAAGACGGTTGTCCAACATGAGGTGTTTATTTTCCCTTGGCATGGAAACTTATGGCCCACCCTGTGCTCCCTGGATTGGTTCAGTCTGCTTAAAACTACAGGTACACCAGGTAACCCCCCCCCCAAAAAAAAAAAAAAAAAAAATCATCCATCATCTTAACCTCTTTTCTGTCTTTGGGTCAGAAGGGGGTGCAACCTGAACAGCTCTGCAGTCTATCTCAAGGTTCACACACACAGAGACAGACATGCACACACACACTCACATTTCTGAATAATTTAAAGGAACAACATGCCAAATCCATACATAAAGGTGCTGGGGAATTCAACCAGCAACCTTTAAATGCACTGACACTGGACTATTAACCTGGACATATTTATAATTTTATCAACCTGTAGAGTGCACAACCTGTTTGTTAATCTGTCAAAACACTGTGCACTGTTCATCAGCTGCAATCACAATGTAAACATTGCTTCACCTTTGGTACTTTCTGCTAATTCTGTACATATTGTTTCTACTGTTGCTTATTTTATTACCTCTATCCTTTTGATTTCTCACTGCTGTGTGATATTAAGAGCAATGGTAACACTGAATATCCCTCTGGTACTAATAAAGTATTTCTGTTCCTGTCTCCTGATTCTGATTTTTCCACTGCACCATGTGGCTCACTCTATTTAGATAAATGAAACTTGAGTGAAATACACTGTTAAGTCAGATTAGTTCCTTGATTTTGATCACTGATTTTGACATAACTAAAAGTTAAAGAAATTAAGTCACAACAAAGCAGTGTTGATCCTTTCTTTAAGAACATGAAGATGGAGGTGTGGCCTGGACTAAAACTAAAGAGTTTCGATTGAGTCAACCACCTCAATATAATACATAATGCATTAAAACTTGAATGTATATATGTTAACTTGGAACAGTTGTGCCCAAAAGTTTACACCCCCTGGCCGAATTTCTGATTTTTTGGCCTTGTCTCAGAAAATATG
>RPOG01003285.1:0-26763 GCA_008086565.1 Thalassoma bifasciatum
AATACAAGAGGTAAGGGACACAGGTGGAAACAATGAGGAGCAGGAATGACAATCACAACGGCGGGAAAACACCAGGGGAGGAAGTGAAGTGACCTGAAACGAGAGGAGAAAACGTGACTACAAAATAAAACAGACAGGACAAACAAAACTAGAGCAAGGTAAAAAATGATTAACTTAACATAATCGACGTGACATGACAAATTACTGTGGATACTTGTCAGGACGGTTGCACCACCTGACATTTTGGGGGTTTGAGGAACCAAAACACAAAAAAACATGTTATATCTTAATAGTTTAAAGATGTGTTCAAATAACACAGGTTTCATAGAATAAAGAAATACATGTGATGAAATACTCAATTCATGATGGAAGGAAATAATGCACTCAGACACAAAAAAAGGGACGTCACGTCATTGACCCATATATTTTATTCCAAGAAAAAAATAGGTCTACAATAAAGTTAGAATTCTGAGATGAACATAACAATTTTGAAATCAAATGTAGAATTCTGGGTCTAAAGACTTCCTCTCTTTTTATTTTTGGAATAGAATTGATTAAATTATTTTTTTCTTTAACCAATAGCTTTAATCCTTTTCTAAAGAAATGTAGTCAACTGGTTTCATCTAATTTTGGGTGAAAACTGTATTTGACTCAATGTGAGCCACGTTCACCTGGGGGAAAAAAAGAAAGAAAGAAAGGAAAGGAAAAAAAGAAATAAAAGGGAAACACATTTCACAGTAAGTAAACAAAAGACAAAAACAGCTCCTGAAGCTGAAACATTCTGCCAGTGCAACTGTGAAAGATGTCTGAAATATAAAACACTGTTCTGTTTAAAGAAACTCAACACACAACTTTTACTAACCTCTCTCATGGATTTTGTAAAAGACTAAGTGTCCTTTCATCTTTTTATATTTTGGAATGTTACATTTTCCTTGACCTAGCTGGTGGATGCAGGGCATATAATGTTTAATGGGAAAGTTTTTACAAACAGTAAGCAGAACGCTTAGATTTCACTTTTTCAGTGCAGAGATGTTTAAGGCATTAAAGCAAAACAAAACATATTCAAACTGGAGATCAAGAAAAAAAGACAGTATGAGACAATCAATGAATCAAAATATCAGAAATATTTGAGGGTGCTGATATTTGGTATTCCTGATAAAGAAGATCCTGACACTCTGAGTTTGTTCTGACCCCCACACATGACTGAAACACTTCAAATGTCAGATTGATTCATTAAAGCTCATCAAAAGTTCTCACAGTGTCTGTCTCTCTGCTTCGTCCTCCTCCACCATGTTGAAAACATTTCTCTCTGGCTTCACAGTGAGCTTCAGCTGACCCGTCTGTCCCCCTGAGACTCGTCTCCGACCGCCGGCTCACCATCCTCTCGTCTGAGCAGAGTTTAAAAACACACTGAGGCAGAGGAGTGTGTGAGAGGCTTTACAGCAAAGCAGCTCAGACACAGCATCAGGGAAACACACACTTCCCCTTTGCAGCTCATACTTAAAAAGTTTTCTTTGGAATTTTGAAATCCACAGCTTTAAACTTTTAATTAATTCTTTTGACCTTAAACAGGCCTTTTCGTGTTTTTTATGTTTGAAGGTAACTCAAATGTTTCACACCATGTTGTTTAAAAAAAAAGCCTTAAATAGTCCTGCTTTAATTTTTTAGAAAACTGAGGTTTGACTCTTTCTTTGAGACTCAGGCTGTTGCTGCCCCCTGCAGGACAGACACTTAGGTACAATTTCTTCTTTGTACAAAGCATTATCAGAGCATCCAAATCTTCTTTGTTTAAATTGAAAAAAAGTTTAAATTGAGAAAGCTGCAGCTTCTGGTTGGTCACATCAGGATTTCATGTGTGAAGAGGGGACTGAATCAGGATGCAGAGATGACTTAAAGCATCTAAAAAGCTGCTTTCACAACAACATCCAGTCACACCTGCAGCTCCAGGAGGGCGGGAATGTTCCAGAGCTGCATGTTAGGAGCTTATTCCACAAATTAGATCACAGGAGGATTAGGATTACACTGCATGATGGTCAGATTGACCTGCTCAGGGTCTCTAATGTTGAGATAACTAACCTGTAAGTTTGCACTAAAGTTTGCATTATCCCTGTTCTCATTCATATTTTACAAACAGTTTTGGTTACAGCTGATTACTGCACAGGGGGAAAAGTTTCTTTACTCTTGGATTAAGTGCATTTTTTGTGAAATAATGTCNCCACACATGACTGAAACACTTCAAATGTCAGATTGATTCATTAAAGCTCATCAAAAGTTCTCACAGTGTCTGTCTCTCTGCTTCGTCCTCCTCCACCATGTTGAAAACATTTCTCTCTGGCTTCACAGTGAGCTTCAGCTGACCCGTCTGTCCCCCTGAGACTCGTCTCCGACCGCAGGCTCACCATCCTCTCGTCTGAGCAGAGTTTAAAAACACACTGAGGCAGAGGAGTGTGTGAGAGGCTTTACAGCAAAGCAGCTCAGACACAGCATCAGGGAAACACACACTTCCCCTTTGCAGCTCATACTTAAAAAGTTTTCTTTGGAATTTTGAAATCCACAGCTTTAAACTTTTAATTAATTCTTTTGACCTTAAACAGGCCTTTTCGTGTTTTTTTTGTTTGAAGGTAACTCAAATGTTTCACACCATGTTGTTTAAAAAAAAAGCCTTAAATAGTCCTGCTTTAATTTTTTAGAAAACTGAGGTTTGACTCTTTCTTTGAGACTCAGGCTGTTGCTGACCCCTGCAGGACAGACACTTAGGTACAATTTCTTCTTTGTACAAAGCATTATCAGAGCATCCAAATCTTCTTTGTTTAAATTGAAAAAAAGTTTAAATTGAGAAAGCTGCAGCTTCTGGTTGGTCACATCAGGATTTCATGTGTGAAGAGGGGACTGAATCAGGATGCAGAGATGACTTAAAGCATCTAAAAAGCTGCTTTCACAACAACATCCAGTCACACCTGCAGCTCCAGGAGGGCGGGAATGTTCCAGAGCTGCATGTTAGGAGCTTATTCCACAAATTAGATCACAGGAGGATTAGGATTACACTGCATGATGGTCAGATTGACCTGCTCAGGGTCTCTAATGTTGAGATAACTAACCTGTAAGTTTGCACTAAAGTTTGCATTATCCCTGTTCTCATTCATATTTTACAAACAGTTTTGGTTACAGCTGATTACTGCACAGGGGGAAAAGTTTCTTTACTCTTGGATTAAGTGCATTTTTTGTGAAATAATGTCTGCAGCAAACTGAGTTGAGTTCATATTCACAAGAATGAGTGGAGGTGTAAAAACAAGATAAAATGAAAAAAATATGTCAAAGAAGTATAAATTGAAGGTGGGATAACAGGAAGAAAAATAAAATGGAAAAAAATAGTAATAATAAAAATAATAATTCAATATGCTGTTAATTGAAGTGTGTATTTATAATTTTTCAAAGTGTCTTGTGCAGGAGTTTGGCTACAATACATACATACAGACCAACTGGATTTAGAGTATTAGGGGAGACCAGGGACGGTTACATCACTTTTTGCATTTGACTATGTCACTCAGACACAGTTTGGATCAGACAAACACAATTTTCATACAATTGATAAAATAAACTAACATCTGTCCTTCAACAGTCAAAACCACTTGGAAATGATTACAGAAAGTACATTCTTCACAGTTTGCACTCTAAATGTAAGTAGTCAGATGTTGCAACTGACCCCACCCCAGGGATAGTTCCAACACTGTTGAGGGATGGTTGTTACAAATCATTTATATTTCAAGATTATTTTACATGAAGTCCAGTGTTAATACAAGGATTATTATCAAAATGAAAATTATTACTATTATTATTTTTTTTCCCCCTTGTCCTGTTCAGCATCACAACAACAGAATTGTGGTCTGGCTGCCGTATTTTGCAGAACACATTTACTTTGCCAAGAGGAGCCGTTTGTGTATACGGCTCCTCATGAGTTTTAAATGTTATTTTTTATTCGTGTTTTGTAATTTATTTTTTCTGTACATTGCCAAGGTTAAAGGTCACTGCCTGAACGGACTAGGGTGAAAACAGAAGAGGGATAGTGACAGAGGAAAGAGTGTAGAGAGAGAGAAGGAGATAGACAGAGAGGAAGTGATAAACAATAAAACAACAGAAGAGAACAACCACAACAACTGGACGAGTGAATTCAGACAGGAGATCCAAAACCAGCAGCTGATCCTGCAAAAAACAAGGGGAGAAAAAGAGAGACAGCAGACAAAAAAAAGCAAAGGAAACACAGTATCTTGAGGTCTTTGACACTACAATCTCTAGGAGCACCTGAGAAGAGATGAACTGGAGAGATCATGAGAATCAATGAGCACAGCAATAACAATAATAAATCTATATGCACAGGAACACATGTATACACATGCTTACATGCAATTGAGTTGTGTTTGGTGTTGAGTGATCATGCCAGGGAGTGAACATGCAGGTGTAGCCCTGCTGCCTCCAGGGACCGGACACACACCTGGAGGGCCCCCAGCGCCGACTGGCAGCAATCACAGAGCTCAGAGCCCAGACAGTCCATCCCAGAGACAGCTACGCACCAACCAAGGAGGGGGCAGCGAGAGGAGGCAGTCCCCCAAACCCTGCGGGGTAGGGGCTCCCAGGAGCCGGGGGCAGGGGCCCACCCCCAGCCCGAAGGGGGGGACAGGCCCAGCCCCTGAGAGGACAGGACCAGCCCAGGCAGCCACCCACCCTGGGCCGGGGCCCGCCTCCAGTGCCCTCAACCAGACCCCGGAGACCATAGTGCCCCCCCCCCCCTCCCCAGAAACCAACGCCCCCCGATCCCGACCCGCTAGGACCCCCCTCCCCTCCATACCCTAGCCCACCAACCCTCCCTGGAACCCTAGCCCTCACCGCCCTAGTGTGGGCCAGGGAACAATTCAGCCGAAGACACCCACAAACAAGGACAACCACATCATTCAGTCCACACTGCTCATTCACACAACTACACAACACTACAGCGACACAACAACAATATGACACCACGACACAACAACAATATGACACCACAACACAACAACAATATGACACCACAACGCAACAACAACATGACACCACGACACAACAACACAACGATGCTCCAACACAACAATAAAATAAAAATTAGAATATTATTGCAGTGTTATTTACTTGTCAGCTTTGATCTGATGATCATTATAAAATTGGATAGATGAAAATGCCTTATGTGCAGATAAAAAAGTTCAAAGTGATGAAAAATTCACAAGGCCTTCATGTCATAGGAATAATGAAACAATGTGTGAGGCAATTCATGTAATTTATTGATTCAATTATTTAACATAACTCGTGTAATTTTCCCACTTTGAGAGAATTATTATTATTATAATCATTATTATTTTTATTATTATTATTATTATTATTATTATTATTATTATTATTATTATTATTATTATTAATAATAATAATAATATTATCATCTACCTATCACACGAGACAGCTGCAACAGGTGTTCCAACCGTTTCTGTACCTTCAGCCACAATCAAATCATGTGTGCTAGCTAAACAACATGACTTCATTCATGCCAACTACAACCCAGAACCAATGAAGTTGGCATGTTTTGTAAATCATAAATAAAAACAGAATACAATGATTTGCAAATACAAAGACAAAGGTACTTAGTGTTCAAACTGGTAAACTTTGATATTTTTTGCAAATATTAGTTCATTTGGAATTTGATACCTTCAACATGTTTCAAAAAAGCTGACACATTTGGCAAAAAAAAATGAAAAAGTCGATGAATGCTCATCAAATACTTATTTGGAATATCCCACAGGTGAACAGGCTCATTGGGAACAGGTGGGTGCCATGATTGGGTATAAAAGCAGCTTCCCTGAAACACTCAGTCATTCACAAACAAGGACGGGGCGAGGGTCACCACTTTGTAAACAAATGCGTGAGCAAATTGTTGAACAGTTTAAGAACAACACTTCTTAACGAGCTATTGCAAGGAACTTCGGGATTTCATCATCTACAGTCGATAATATCATCAAAAGATTCAGAGAATCTGGAGAAATTACTGCACGTAAGCAGCAAGGCCCAAAACCAACATTAAGTGCCCGTGACCTTTGACCCCTCAGGCGGTGCTGCATCAAAAACGGGCATCACTGTGTAAAGGATATCACCACATGGGCTCAGGAACACTTCAGAGAACCACTGTCAGTTACTACAGTTCGTTGCTACATCTGTAAGTGCAAGTTAAAACTCTACCATGCAAAGACAAAGCCATTTATCAACAACACCCAGAAACACTGTCAGCTTCACTGGTCCTGAGCTCATCTAAGATGGATTGATGAAAAGTGGAAAAGTGTTCTGTGGTCTGATGAGTCCACATGTCAAATTGTTTTTGGAAAACGTGGTCGTTGTGTCCTCCGGACTAAAGAGGAAAAGAACCATCTGGATTGTTATAGGCGCAAAGTTCAAAAACAGCATCTGTGATGGTATAGGGGTGTATTAGTGCCCATGGCATCATGGGTAACTTACACATCTGTGAAGGCACCATTAATGCTGAAAGGTACCAACAGGTTTCTGCACAGTACTGCAAAATTTGGTATTGATCTGAGACCAAGTGAATACAGAATATAGAGCCAATGCCCCTTCTATCAAAAGTAACACATATTACATAGGAAGTCAGCTTGTCAAAGTTTACATGTTGGTTAGTACAGTGTTAATAAATGAACACTGACTAAAACTAATGTTGCTCTTCATGAATGACTGTAAAAACTGTTGTTGGTTTTTTTTGCAAACAGAAAAAAAAAGTGATGTATTTTCTCTGCTTTCTTGTAAAACAGTTAATTTGAATGTTCATGGAAAACAACAATTATTATACTCTGACATTAAATGTATCATTTGATCAAACTGCTTGCGCATACTGGTAAATTGACTAATGTAGAAACATAATATTATCAAGGGAATCAGCAATATCCTGATCATTTCAAGTATCATTACGCAAGTATTGACCAATACTGGTACCAACGTTAGTATCAATGTATCGTTGCTTTGGCTCAATCATTTCACCCCTAGTCCATGGTCTCCCCAACAAAGAATGACAAACAGGAGACATTTTTTCAAATAATTTAGCATGGTTGAAAACTAGTAAACTGATACAAAATGTAGCAGAATGGAAGAATTCCTTGAAAGCCACATTTTGTTGTCTCTGTTTGTTCTCATTTTTATTCCTTTATACACATTTTTTGTTTTTTGGCTCTTTTCTGCATCTACAGCTCCTCTCCCACAGGCCCCCTGCTGAACAACCACACATTCAAATCAAGGTGCTCTTCCTCAAACTGACCACGGGAGGGCGACAAAGCACACAAACAAACGGAACCACCCTGGAGTGTTTCCAACACAGCTGCAGCAAAACTGAGTGTGTGCAGACCGAGCTTTCGCTGAAATGTAGTTGTGTTAGACGTCAGATCTCTCCTCCGTGAATTCAGAGCCCAAATCCTGCTTAGAGTTATGTTTCTGTCATTATTAACGCGTCAGTAAATGAGTTTCTGTGGTGTAGAAAATCAAGATCTACTTTTATATTAAGTTGTTCAATGGAAATATTTGAACCCTCAGTTTTCAGCTTGGAATTAAACCGTAAAAGGATGATACAGAAATGATTAACATGAGCTGATCAAAGTCAAATCGCAGCCAATCAAAAGCTGCAGTTTGATCGGAACAGAAAATCAAAGTCCGAGTTTCATTGTCTGTAAAGGAGGTCAGAAGTGATGTCCGTGTGTGTGTGTGTGTGTGTGTGTGTGTGTGTGTGTGTGTGTAGGTTTAACCCTCCCAGCGCTGCTGCTCCCTCAGTGGGCGGAGTCAGGAGGGAGGGGGCCTGCCCGGAGCTTTTAATACAGATGCGCCTGTCCGTGCGCTCTGCGTTCAGCGGCGGAGCGAGCAGACTGCACTATGACTGCACCCAACACTTATGATGTGATAGTGGTCGGCGGAGGGATATCAGGTAACACCACTAACTTTTCGCGTCTGTGTGGAGTGTGTCAGCAGGAAAGGAGTGTGTGTGGAGCAGGGATGATGGCGCAGCGTAGGGCTGTGATGCGCTTTCTCTCTCTCTCTTTTTCTCTCTCCCTGTGTGTGTGTGTGTGAGAGAGAGAGAGAGCTGACAACTGTTGCGCGGAAGCTGCTGGTGTTGTTGCTGAAGAGCTGCAGCTGATCTCCAGTCAGCTGATCATCAAACACACTTTTATTCATCTGATTCCGCTTCTCCCCCCTCTTCCTCTTCTCCTGCTCCGAGCCTCCTCCTCGTCTTTCCCGCGTGCGCCGCTGTCTCCCCGTTGCAATAAGAGCTAATCAGCTGGAGCACAGGCAGGCTTACATAAGAGGAGGAGGCGTCTCAGAGGTCCGCAGTTTTCAGGTGCTTTCAGTTTGTCTGTCTGTGTGTGTGTGAGAATCAGAGTGTGTGTGAATCAGAGTGTGTGTGTAAGATGTCACTCGGAGGGTTTGGACTCCACGCGCTCTCTCGGGATGCGAAGGTCGCCTGGAGCTGATTATGAGGAGGTTTACATTCTTCTCACGATAAGATAAGATAAGAGGAAGAGAGTGTGAGGAGGAAAGGGAAGGAGACTTTCTTTCGCATGGGGATGCAGTCCGATTGAGCAACACTTTATTTGGAGGATGGTGGTGGTAGTGGTGGTGTGTGTGTGTGTGTGTGTGTGGGGGGGGGGGGGTTGTTCCTGGAAAGAGCTTGTCCCCTGCAGGATGGGCTGCAGACTCTGAACTTCTTGAATAATCCGTGACTTCAGATTTCACATGGTTCTGTTGTTGGTTGTGGCTCTGTATTCAAACTGCAAACAAGGAAATGCATGAAAGCAAAATGTGCAGCTGAACATCATCTATGTGCAGCATTTCATCATCTATGACTTTGGTGCTGCAGCCTTCTGTGCCTCCTGCTGCTTGTGAAGCCTGCATGTGTGACAACTGTTGGTGTTGTGACATTTAAGGCAGAGTAAAGACTCTCAGGAGGAGAGTGCTGAAGTTACACATCACTACACAACCCAGAACTTTTCATCAAGAAGGTGTAAAGCCAAATCTGGGGTGTCTAGGATTAGTGTTGAAAACTCTTGTTGCAAAAATTCTTAGAGAACCTCAGTTACACTGAAAAAAAAGAAAGAAATCTAAGCCAGTTTTTGTGTCTTGTTTTTAGTGTAAAATGTCTTTTTAGACATTGGGTCATTGATGGATAAGACTTTTGAATAAGCCATTTTTATAAACTGAAAATACAGATATATATTTGGCCATTTTTCAAACATTTGGAATGTAGTGTAGACACGTATTTATGGGGGGAAAAAACAGTGAAGAGATTTGAGTGTTTCTCAAGCTGAATTACAAGGACAGCCTTGAAAAATAAGTCATTTGGGGCAACTGAAATTTGTCTCAATATGAATATATATATTTTTTGCATTACTAATAGTTTCTATTAGCTGCCGCCCCACATGATACACAAACGTGTTTCGCATATTAGAGTAGTTAAAAAATAGGTTTATTTGTAAACATGAGAAATACTTAATAACCCTCCAGGTTTTTCCTTGGGTTCTTCAGATGTGTCTGGTTGATGAGGTACTCTGGTCTTGAGGTGGTTTCTAAATGAAAGTCCCAAAATTGTGTTTTCCTGATGGTCGCTCCAGCTGATATGAACATAAAATGAACATATTCAGATAACATTTGTTTGTGTATTAAGATGGCAATACAAGTAAAAATGTTTCATAATTTTGTCAGTGAATGCAAAACATGTTCAAAATTATATAGAGCAATGGATTATTTAAATTGACATAAATCCAAACCGGTTGCCCAAATAGACACTGAGTTGCCCCACATGAGGATTTGACACTTCAGATAGTAGAAAAATGACTAATTACTAACATTTTCAGAGAAGTTTAAGTGGTTTTGTATATGGGAAATGTATAAGACATTCATATTGTTCTTTATGTAGTTTGAGTTTTGAGGGGTTGTTTTCCATCAGAAAACCTCAGTTGGAAAAGTTAGGCATCAAGTTATTGACCTCTGAATATGAGCCATATATACCAGACCAGTTCAGAAAAGTATCCTGCTTCAGGTAATCCATTTTCTTAACTGTCTGTCCTGTTCAGGGTCACAGGTGGCTGGAGCCTATCCCAGCTGTCATTGGGCGAGTGGCAGGGTACACCCTGGATTGGTCACCAGTCAATCGCAGGGCTGACATATAGACAAACAACCATTCACACACACACTCACACCTATGGGCAATTTAGAATAATCAATTAACCTAACGTGGGCATGTCTTTGGTCTGTGGGAGGAAGCCGGAGTACCCGGAGAGAACCCACACATGCACAAGGAGAACATGCAAACAGAAAGGCCCACCACGTACGAATAGGAACCTGTGACCTTCTTACTGTGAGGCTGCAGAGCTACCCACGGCACCACCATGCACCGTTTCAGGTTATTTAAAGATTACAAAAAGATGTCTGAATTGCTTATAACAAGAAAAAAAATCTGCCAATGGAGTGAGACAAAAGTTTTGTGTACGAAGACATTACTCTTATTTCAAGAAACTTGACAAGCAAATGCTTCTTGCCCCCTTTGTAAACTATGTTTTTACTCATTACAAACAATTCAGACATCAATTTAGTCTTTTTATATCTCGAGATAGCACATTTCCAGATTTGTTATTTGGCTCATATCAAAACCAAAAAGACATTTATTTGACTAAAAACTAAGACACAAACACGTGCTTAGATTCCAGTTTCTTGCAGTGCAGGGCTGGAGTTGTGCCCGTTCTCTGTGCACTCCTGTTTTCTCTCATCTCAATAAGGACCTTTTTAAGAGATATTTTATAATTCTGCAGCAACTTACATGCTAAAGTGAAATCAATGAGATTCCCTTCATATTCTTCCATGAACAGACTCATACTCAATGTTAGTAGTGAGTTGTTTTGCAGGTCGCATGTTTGATGCACTCCAACAGACGGAGGGATAAAGCAGACAACAAACTCCTGTTTCATGCTTATCCATTCTGTGCAAAAGCTTTGAGTGCTCAACAGTTGAGCTGATGTTAAAGGGCAGTATTTGTGAAAAACAGCGTTCTGAGCTCACAAATTTGTTGTAACTCCACAAATCAAACAACAAAGTAGACAGAGGGCACAGTGTTAGAGCTGGGGGGTGGTTTATACCTCCTGCACACAGCTACAGCTCACCCTCCTGTCAGTCAGTGTAGATGCCCCGATAACTATGCACATACATTCATAAAGCTCAACCTTTATATACTTTCACAAGGGCTGCATGATATGAGGAAAAATTGATATTGTGATATTTGTGTTTCCTGCAATACATATGTGCCCAAAAGTTTACACCCTCCTGCAGAATTTCTGATTTTTTGGCCTTTTATCAGAAAATATGAATGATAACACAAAAACCTTTCTGTCACTCATGGTTAGGGGTTGGGTGAAACATTTATTAACAAACAACTGTGTCATAATGACAACAGAAAGAACCAAAATGACCCTGTTAAGAAGTTCACATACTCCAGATTTTAATACCTTGTATTTCCCCTTTTGACATCAATGACAGCTTGAAGTCTTTTGTGGTTGTTGGTCTGTCTTGCATGAACTGCAGGTTTGAGATCTCCCCAGAGTGGCTCAATGATATTGAGGTCAGGAGACTGAGATGGCCACTCCAGAACCTTCACTTAATTCTGCTGTAGCCAATGGCAGGTCCACTTGGCCTTGTGTTTTGGATCATTGTCATGTGTGAACGTCCAAGTACGTCTCATGTGCAGCTTCTGGACTGATGAGTGTAAATTTTCCTCCAGTATTTTCTGATAACATGCTGCATTCATCCTTCATTCATCAGTTTGGACCAAGTTTCCTGAGCCTTTGTAGCTCACACATCCCCAAAACATCAGTGATCCACCTCCGTGTTTCACAGTAGGAATGGTGGACCTTTCATCATAGGCCTTGTTGACTCCTCTCCAAATGGAACAATGTTTATGGTTGTGGACAAAAAGTTCACTTTTGGTCTCATCACTCCAAATGACTTAGNGGGGGGGGGGGGTTGTTCCTGGAAAGAGCTTGTCCCCTGCAGGATGGGCTGCAGACTCTGAACTTCTTGAATAATCCGTGACTTCAGATTTCACATGGTTCTGTTGTTGGTTGTGGCTCTGTATTCAAACTGCAAACAAGGAAATGCATGAAAGCAAAATGTGCAGCTGAACATCATCTATGTGCAGCATTTCATCATCTATGACTTTGGTGCTGCAGCCTTCTGTGCCTCCTGCTGCTTGTGAAGCCTGCATGTGTGACAACTGTTGGTGTTGTGACATTTAAGGCAGAGTAAAGAGTCTCAGGAGGAGAGTGCTGAAGTTACATATCACTACACAACCCAGAACTTTTCATCAAGAAGGTGTAAAGCCAAATCTGGGGTGTCTAGGATTAGTGTTGAAAACTCTTGTTGCAAAAATTCTTAGAGAACCTCAGTTACACTGTAAAAAAAAAAAGAAATCTAAGCCAGTTTTGTGTCTTGTTTTTAGTGTAAAATGTCTTTTTAGACATTGGGTCATTGATGGATAAGACTTTTGAATATGCCATTTTTATAAACTGAAGATACAGATTTATATTTGGCCATTATTCAAACATTTGGAATGTAGTGTAGACACGTATTTATGGGGAAAAAACAGTGAAGAGATTTGAGTGTTTCTCAAGTTGAATTACAAGGACAGCCTTGAAAAATAAGTTATTTGGGGCAACTGAAATTTGTCTCAGTATGAATATATATTTTTTGCATTGCTAATAGTTCCTATTAGCTGCCGCCCCACATGATACACAAACGTATTTCGCATATTAGAGTAGTTAAAAAATAGGTTAATTTGTAAACATGAGAAATATTTAATAACCCTTTAGGTTTTTCCTTGGGTTCTTCAGATGTGTCTGGTTGATGAGATACTCTGGTCTTGAGGTGGTTTCTAAATGAAAGTCCCAAAATTGTGTTTTCCTGATGGTTGCTCCAGCTGATATGAACATATAATGAACACATTCAGACAACATTTGTTTGTGTATTAAGATGGCAATACAAGTAAAAATGTTTCATAATTTTGTCAGTGAATGCAAAACATGTTCAAAATTATATAGAGCAATGGATTATTTAAATTGACATAAATCCAAACCGGTTGCCCAAATAGACACTGAGTTGCCCCACATGATGATTTGACACTTCAGATAGTAGAAAAATGACTAATTACTAACATTTTCAGAGAAGTTTAAGTGGTTTTGTATATGGGAAATGTATAAGACATTCATATTGTTCTTTATGTAGTTTGAGTTTTGAGGGGTTGTTTTCCATCAGAAAACTTCAGTTGGAAAAGGTAGGAATCAAGTTATTGACCTCTGAATATGAGCCATATATACCAGACCAGTTCAGAAAAGTATCCTGCTTCAGGTAATCCATTTTCTTAACTGTCTGTCCTGTTCAGGGTCACGGGTGGCTGGAGCCTATCCCAGCTGTCATTGGGCGAGAGGCAGGGTACACCAGTCAATCGCAGGGCTGACATATAGACAAACAACCATTCACACACACACTCACACCTATGGGCAATTTAGAATTTAGAATAATCAATTAACCTAGCGTGGGCATGTTTTTGGTCTGTGGGAGGAAGCTGGAGTACCCGGAGAGAACCCACACATGCACTGGGAGAACATGCAAACACAGAAAGGCCCACCACGTCCGAATAGGAACCTGTGACCTTCTTACTGTGAGGCTGCAGAGCTACCCACTGCGCCACCATGCAGCGTTTCAGGTTATTTAAAGATTACAAAAAGATGTCTGAATTGCTTATAACAAGAAAAAAAATCTGCCAATGGAGTAAGACAAAAGTTTTGTGTACGAAGACATTACTCTTATTTCAAGAAACTTGACAAGCAAATGCTTCTTGCCCCCTTTGTAAACTATGTTTTTACTCATTACAAACAATTCAGACATCAATTTAGTCTTTTTATATCTCGAGATAACACATTTCCAGATTTGTTACTTGGCTCATATCAAGACCAAAAAGACATTTATTTGACTAAAATCTAAGACACAAACACTTGCTTAGATTCCAGTTTCTTGCAGTGCAGGGCTGGAGTTGTGCCTGTTCTCTGTGCACTCCTGTTTTCTCTCATCTCAATGAAGATGATGTGTGAGAGGCTCCACCTTTTTAAGAGATATTTTATAATTCTGCAGCAACTTACATGCTAAAGTGAAATCAATGAGATTCCCCTCATAGTCTTCCATGAACAGACTCATACTCAATGTTTGTAGTGAGTTGGTTTGCAGGTCGCATGTTTGATGCACTCCAACAGACGGAGGGATAAAGCGGACAACAAACTCCTGTTTCATGCTTATCCATTCCGTGCAAAAGCTTTGAGTGCTCAGCAGTTGAGCTGATGTTAAAGGGCAGTATTTGTGAAAAACAGCGTTCTGAGCTCACAAATTTGTTGTAACTCCACAAATCAAACAACAAAGCAGACAGAGGGCACAGCGTTAGAGCTAGGGGGTGGTTTATACCTCCTGCACACAGCTACAGCTCACCCTCCTGTCAGTCAGTGTAGATGCCCCGATATCTATGCACATACATTCATAAAGCTCAACCTTTATATACTTTTCACAAGGGCTGCATGATATGAGGAAAAATTGGTATTGTGATATTTGTGTTTCCTGCAATACAGATGTGCCCAAAAGTTTACACCCTCCTGCAGAATTTCTGATTTTTTGGCCTTTTATCAGAAAATATGAATGATAACACAAAAACTTTTCTGTCACTCATGGTTAGGGGTTGGGTGAAACATTTATTAACAAACAACTGTGTCATAATGACAACAGAAAGAACCAAAATGACCCTGTTAAGAAGTTCACATACTCCAGATTTTAATACTTTGTATTTCCCCTTTTGACATCAATGACAGCTTGAAGTCTTTTGTGGTTGTTGGTCTGTCCTGCATGAACTGCAGGTTTGAGATCTCCCCAGAGTGGCTCAATGATATTGAGGTCAGGAGACTGAGATGGCCACTCCAGAACCTTCACTTGATTCTGCTGTAGCCAATGGCAGGTCCACTTGGCCTTGTGTTTAGGATAATTGTCATGTGTGAACGTCCAAGTACGTCTCATGTGCAGCTTCTGGGCTGATGAGTGTAAATTTTCCTCCAGTATTTTCTGATAACATGCTGCATTCATCCTTCATTCATCAGTTTGGACCAAGTTTCCTGAGCCTTTGTAGCTCACACATCCCCAAAACATCAGTGATCCACCTCCGTGTTTCACAGTAGGAATGGTGGACCTTTCATCATAGGCCTTGTTGACTCCTCTCCAAATGGAACAATGTTTATGGTTGTGGACAAAAAGTTCACTTTTGGTCTCATCACTCCAAATGACTTAGTTCCAGAAGTTTTGAGGCTTGTCTCTGTGCTGTTTGGCGTATTGTAAGTGAGATACTTTGTGCAGAAATGGCTTTCTTCTGTCAACTCGACCGTGCAGCCCTTTATTTCTTAAGTGCCTCCTATGCGCATCTTGAATTTTTTGTTTCAGAGAGTCCTGTATTTCAGCTGATGTTATTTGTGGGTTTTTCTTTGCATCCAGAACAATTTTCCTGTCAGTTGTAGCTGAACTGTTTGTTGGTCTACCTGACTGTGGTTTGGTTTCAACAGAATCCCTCATTTTCCACTTCTTAATTAGAGTTTGAACTCTGCTTATTGGCATCCTCAATTTCTTAGATAACTTTTTACGACCCCTCCTTGTTTTGTACAGTTCAGTTAACTTTTCCTGCAGATCCTTTGCTGGTTCTTTTGCTTTCCTCATGACTCAGAACCCAGGAACTTCAGTGCAGCACTGAATAAATATGCATGTGACTGTCAGGAGCTCAGAAACTCACTGAGCTCTTAAACACACACACTGATTACAAGCTAATAGATCACAGGTGAGGATGGTTACCTTTGGTAGACATTCAAACACATTTGTGTCATATTTTGTTCATGTTATCAGGCCAAAATCACCAGAGGATGGAAACTTTTGACCAGGGTCATTTTTGAAGTTTCTGTTGTCATTATAATTAAAAAAGAGTAAACTCTTTTTTTTCAATAAATGTCTTCACCCAACCTGTAACCATGAGTGATACAAAGGTTTTTGTGTTATCATTCATATTTTCTGAGAAAAGGCCAAAAAAATCAGAAATTCTGCTGGGGGGTGTAAACTTTTGGGCACAACTGTATATATTACAATATTTGGTTTCCTGCTTCACTGTGTTGGGCTGAATTTTCCCTAAAATGATGAGAACAGACTCTCACCTCATCACCTCCTGCAAGTGATTCTTCACATCAGCTCAGACTTTTTAACAACACGCTCCTGCACAGAGGTTCATCATTAAATTGACAAATTAATATTAGAAGGCTAAAATTGAAAGTGCTGCACAGTGGCGCAGAAGTAGCGCTTCAGCCTCACAGCCGGAAGGTTGCCGATTCGATTCCCTGGTCGGGCAAGGTGTACCTTTCTGTGTGGAGTTTACATGTTCTCCCCGTGCATGCGTGGGTTTTCTCCGGGTACTCCGGCTTCCTCCCACAGACCAAAAACATGCCCATGTGAGGTTAATTGATTTTTCTAAATTGCCTGTAGATGTGAGTGTGTGCATGAATAGTTGTTTGTTTCTATGTCAACCCTGTGATTGACTGGTGACCAGTCCAGGGTGTACCCTGCCTCTCGCCCAATGACAGCTGGGATAGGCTCCAGCCACCCGCGACACTGAATAGCAGGATAGACGGTTAAGAAAATGGATGGATGGATGGATATTATTTAAATGTGTGAACATGCTGCGCCCCTCCAGCCTGTGCCCAGAGTCAGAGAGATGGTGGTTCACATCCAGACTGAGCAGACACACAGTGGCTCAGAGTTTGTCCTCCTCCTGTGAACAATCTTTTTCCAGAGATATGAATCAATAAAAAGTTATGTTTACCAACATGTCTGGAACAAGCACAATCATCTAGAGAAGATGGTCCACCTTGGAAAGAGAAGAAGGGCGATTTCTGCAGGAAGCGGAGCAAACTTTAAGCAACGCTTCACTGTGACATTAAACTACGACTAAGTTTTACAGCAGCTTGTGATATCATACGGCGAGGTGAAAGAAAAAATAAAATGGGTGATCAAACTTGCAGCTGAAAAACAAACGGAGAGCCTGTTGTGACTGAAGACAAAGCTGAACAAAGTTGATCTGG
Organism: Thalassoma bifasciatum; assembly: GCA_008086565.1. NCBI lineage: Eukaryota > Metazoa > Chordata > Actinopteri > Labriformes > Labridae > Thalassoma > Thalassoma bifasciatum. Next base: position 17,253 of record RPOG01003285.1, read on the forward strand.
AAGCTGCTGCTTTTACCCTGAAAGTCTTAAATAAAGCACCGTCTGTGATGTTAACTATAAACAAACTGTCAGATTATCCAAATCCTGCTCTGCTCACAGATTCTGCTTTAAAGCAGGTTTGCATTCTTGATTCAGGCCCTGTGGGGATTCTTGCATCAGTCTGGAGTGGACTCTTGATGTTCTGCATTTTGCATTAAACTGGAGGTGTCTTCTCGGTCACATTGCTCTTTGAGGTCTCAGGAGCCAAAGACGTTTTTAAAAGACTCAACAGGTTGCAGACTGCTGCGTCTGGAGCTTCATCTGTCTGACGGGTCAGTCCTCCACCTGTCTGCATGTCCATCAGAGAATAAAGCAGCAGGTGGTGTCACTTCAGGTCGCTTCTCAAACCTGTAAATCTAATAAATCCTGCACATCACCTCCTCTTATGGCTTCTTTAATTGCTCCATCCATTTGAGCTGCTGCCCTTTACTGGCCTGCAGTGAGCTCCACATATAACAATCAGTGTCCAATCAAAGGCCAGATGAATCCTCTTCCTGAGCCTCCTCCCCTCCTCAGACATGCCCCTCTGTTCGGCTGCAAATGTGATTGTCATTTTCCTGCCGCCCACCGGCAGCACCGAGGCCCTCAGCGGAGCACCCGCTGAGGAAACATTAAACACTTGTGACAGGCTGTTATCAAACTGGCAGAGAGGAGGAGGAGGGGGAGAAGGAGGAGGAGGAGGGGGGGGCACTTCTTCCTGTTTTGCTGAGCAGCTGTGAATGTGGGAAATCAAACCAGCGGGAAGAGAAAGGAGGACAGAGGCAAAGACACAAACCCCCAGGTTTCAGGAAGGGAGAGAAAGGAAACTGGTGTTTATAGGGAGGGTCAATAAGGAAGTAAAACTGTGAAAATGGGAACAGAATAGAAGCTCTGAAATACGCAGACACAGTCCAGACAGCTGTTCCATCCTTAATGAACTGCATAGAGGAGGATTTTGAGTGCCGGGCTGCAGCTGATGGGCTGCAGGCCTCTACACTCTGCTGGATTCCTCTTTTGCACAGAGTCAGAGATTTGGATAAACTCTCATTTCTCCTCAAGTTTGGCAGAAATCATTGGGAATTCTGAATTCTAAAATACAGGCTAAAGGCTAAAACATGCTGAAAGCTAAAACATAGGCTAAAGGCTACAACAGGGGCTTAGCTGTCTGTGCTAATGTCCATTCCCGTCTACATACAGCAGTTATTCTGCAGTGGTCTGTTCAAACCTGAGAGTCTATCATTAAAATGAAGCATGATGTTACATTTATTCTGTTTGGTAGATGAGCACTGGTAGGATATAACCAGGATTCACTATCGTGGCACATTACTGATACATCTCAGAGCACCTAAGCGCTACATGTAGCTGGCTACTAATCTACAAACTTATAAAGTTTCCTTGTTGTCATGTTTCAAACAACAGTGCAACTTAACTGTTGATAAAATATCACCTTGTTGTGTTATATCTGGTTAAAATTGTCTTGAACAAAGTAAAGTAGAGTTAAAAAGAGGATCTGGACTACACTGACTTTCACTTTCATAACAAATACATCACAACAGTTAAGTTAGGTCCTTCAGTCGAAGGGAGTCGCTGTAATCCACTTCATGCGGATCTTCACAGCTACTACAGGCCCCGTTTCCACGGAGATGATTGCGGGTGAATCTGACAGAATATTTTGTTGGAGGGGCCTTTTGTTTACACAGCGACTGCACCGTGGGGGGGGGTGAATCCGCAAGAATCTCAAGACTCCCTCCGGAGTGGAGCATTCTGAAGACGATCGTCCCCCGTTCAAACGGCAGAAGACGCAAAAAACTTCACGCATACTTATATACGTCACACTCAGGAGCCGAGCAGGCCAAAGCAAACAAACATGTCTAACTACCTCGATCCCGCAGATCTTCAAGCTGTTCTAGCAGCTCTAGTAACATACAAGAGTCGTTTCGGATTTCTCCGACGTACAACCATTGTTGTTGTGTTCATCCGGGGAACAGAACAGAAATGAACTATTTCACACATGCGTGTTCTTACATAGGTATGCTGGCATTCTACCACAGCACCACCTAGCACCACTCTAACATTAACAGGTATCAACCTGCTAATGTTTTGTAAAGTGTCTTGAGATAACGTTTGTTTTGATTTGGCGCTATATAAATAAATAAATAAAAAGATAAATAAAGATAAATAAAAGCAGCCTAGCGTTGAATTTCACCCACTATTGCGTTACCTGAAGACCCTCGTCTAACGCGGAGAAAACTTGAAGACAATACGCCAATTTGCAGCACTTTTGTGTCTACAGATGCCAACTCATGATTAAATGTTATCACAACAATCTTTTGTCATAGTGAAATAGAGTAATGTAGAATATCAAATGTACAAAATTGCATATTACAGTACATACAAAGATAGTCCTGCAGCAGAAAGGGTGAAAAAACTTACTCTCTCTTTAAGTTTGTTGTGTAGCATTGCATGCAACATTTCTCTGCAATTACAATAAATGGCAAAAAAACAGAAAGAAGTGAGCAGTTTTTGAAAGAAGCAATAGGCCGATGTCACAGTAGGGGGAGAGATGTGATGTTCATAATGAGTCTTTAAACAACAAGGCATGTAAACACATACATAACAATAATTAAAGGGCTGTCACCTGCTCTGCTGCTCTGCCCTTTCACTGTTTGTTGGGTAAATGTCACCCTGAGGTGAGGAACAGACAAGCTGTGTGAGGGATGTTTGGGAGTGTTTAAGTGTGTTTGGTTTGGACGCACCAGTGTGTTTCAGCAGAGAGGTTGTGTGAGGACACGCTGGCTTGTCTGTGTAAACTTTTCTGTGAGTTATTCTGTTACACAAACACTTGGAAATGATGTTGTTGAAACATGAAGCTGCAGAGCCACTCCACTGTGCTGCTGTCCTCAGTCACGCTCAGATTTATCCTGATTTTGGTCTCATTTTTCAGCTCTCTGGCTCTCAGCTCCTGCTTTTTGCTGTAAAAGGCGGATCCTTTCTTCCAGCTGTGAATTTGAGAGAGTTGTTATGGTAATAAATTGATTTAGTGGAGTCATATGCCTCTGTTCTGACTTTGAAGAGCTGGCTTGTGTTTTTGGGAAATTGCATTGCAAAACAACTCAGAGGAGGAGGAGAGTCAGAGGGAAAGAATCCAAATGTTGCTAAACAACACTCATGAAGCCCTTTTTTCTCCACCTGTTGCACAATCTGTTGTGATTCTTCCAGGAGGAGCTGGATCCTCCTCTTCTCTGGCTGCTCTGAAATAAACCCAGCAATTCTACAAAACTCTTCCTCTCTGCTCCAGCTGTGCAAATAAGCATGCTGCGTCAGGTTTAAGTCATGAGAAGTGTGCAGCTGTAGTCTCAGCTTCTGAGATGATGTAAAAATGACACTAGAGAGCTCTTTTCTTTGCCTATGAAACCTTTACGTGAAGTGTGTGAAGCAGGTGCTTTGCAGAAAATGCCACGTTCTCCATGCACCATCTCTCTGAGAGCTGTGAGATGTTTCCTCACATTTCTCTCCAAGTAAACGTAGGATAATCACGACATCGGCCTCGATCTGAGTCTCATTATCCTGGGGTCATTCCTTAATATATTCCTGTGCCTCTTAAACATCTCATCAGTGTCGTGGTGTGAGGACACGAGGCAGGGAAATGTGATTGCAGCTGTGGATCGATTCGTCGCCTTTCAGGGCCTGACTCAAGAGCTGCACTTGTCACTCAGCTGGTATTGGATTATTTGTTTGTGTTCCTGTGAAGAGAACATTTCAGAGAGGATAAAATGTCACACCACATGGCGTTTAGCAGCTCGGCATCAAGCTGAGTCCTCTGAGAAAAGGGACAAGCAGAGGAATGATTTTGTTTGTGAAATGTTCCTCAGTCTGTGGTTCGTCTTCACACAGATCAAGTTTGTGTCTCCAAGAAGTCATGAAGATTTGAAACAAGTCCAGTATTTGAGTTTCACTTTTTTGAAGTCAGCCATGTAATTTGAGATCAAAGGAACATTCTGTGAAATCCGTTTTCTGAGAGTTCAGGTAAAATCTCTGGAGTGATGTGTTCAGAGGGCGTGGTGATTTGTACGACACAGTGAGTTTCATGTTTTATAAAAGTGAAGCACGTCAGAGATCCAGTCCAGTCTGAGCACACACACACACACACACACACACACACACACACACACACACACACACACACACACACACACATGGCCTGCCTTCTGTCCTTCAAAACAGCAAGGACTGACATGGTTCACATGACAACAGTAATTTTAAAGATGGAGCCACTTGGTAGGAGCATACTGTATTTGTGTGTGTGTGTGTGTGTGTGTGTGTGTGTCTTTGAATCCTTTATTATCAATCTTATCAAATACCTTCAGGTCATACAATCCCAAATAAAATTAGTCAGATAATTGAAAAACCGATCAACAAACGCACGCAGCTGTTTGTATTTATTGATTCTTTATTTCTGAGAGCCCTGAGAGCAGACAATTAGGTCAATCTGAGCCTGAAGGTGCTGCAGGGGGAGGAGAGGAGGAGGAGCGAGAAAGAAACAGCAGCAGATATATTTTATTTCCTTTTACAGTGAATCATTCCGCAGCCACATCTTTTCTTTCTGAAGCATATATGTAATAGCCCGCAGGCATATACAGAGGTAAAGGAGGGCTGTAAGAGTGGGATATGAATTTTAGGTAACAATGCTGGATATTCAGACTGAGCATGTGCACATTTCAACCTCTATAGATTCATTTGTTGTAGAAACCCCCTAAATCTGTCTTTCTGCTGGCCTCAAACACCAAGGTCTGCACTTTACCTGCTCTCATTAGGCCTCTATAGGGCTGACCAATTGGAGAGAAGGGGCTTTGTGGAGCAGGGAGCCTCAAGATTTATGCTTTACGTGGTTTTCAACATTATTTTTTTGCCCATTCCTCTTCTCTGCCGAGTGTGGCCATAAGGAATTGTCATCACATGGTTATCACTGTGATCTCTGTGTGATGAATCAAATAAATGCCTGTTTTCTCACTTTAGACAGTTTGTCCGCCACGTTGTCAACGTGTCTCTGTCTGATTAACAAATTTTCAGAGGCACCTAACGTGGAAACTTCCTGTGTGAAAGGGACAGCATAAGGGGGAGGCTGCTAAAATGATTTCATTTGTCTGCACAGAGCCATGCAGACACAGCAGATGCGTCAAGCAAAACTAGGCTTTGGGGCATGGTCACACTGGCCATTCAAACCATGCTGTACCCAAGTACAAGTGCCCCCTATCCCCTCCCCCGGAACTTAAGCATGATTGCTGACACACTGTATGGATGAAGAGTCTGTTTAGAACACGTGGTTTTAACCAGAGTCAGCAGCACATTAGGGAACACAGAGAACACAGATACTATTTTAGTTACTTTTTGGCCTCTGCAAAGTTGTTTTGGGGACAGTCAGCCCTTTGACATCCCCGCCATTGTTTTAAATAATGAATGAGAGGAGGTTGTTGTGGTCATAGGTGATGGATCATCAATTTTATACACACTGTGTCAGCAGGCTTGTACTCGTGCATGAAGGGAACCGCCCAAGAGCACACCTCTCTTAATCGTTCTGAAGCTGAGGAAGGAGGCCATGCTTAAGCACGGTTTGCTTAAGGTCACACCAACCAAATGAGCCAGAGTTTGGGTTGAACTGTGTTTAAGCACGGTTCGATTGGTCAGTGTGACCAGGAGAGCGTGTTTCAGACAGAGGCTGAAATTAAGCCCTTTTTTTTTTAGCTGTAAATCCTGTAATTTTTAGGTGTAGGCCAATAAAACCTCAATAACCCTGCTTTAATATTTCAGTTTAGTGTAGTTTCATCCACTGATTAGGGGCTGATCCACTCCAAAATCCACTCTCCTGACTTTTTGTGATGTGGCTGCTTGCTAATATTGGTCTGCCTGCATGCTTAGCCAGAAGTTATGAGCTCAGGTCCAAGTTTTTACGTGATATTTTTATCCTGTTTGACACAAAATACAGATTGATTTTGACTGGTCAAGTGAGCTGTCTTTTCTCTTCTGCCCTCCTCCTAGCTTCAAGGCGTTTGACTTGGATAAGAGAAACTTATAAACCAACCTTTATTTACACAGCATCCTTTATATTTCATGTTTCTCCTCCCTTTTTAACTCCTCTGCACAGGAGCAGGAGGAACATTCCTGCTTGCACCCCAGCTGTGAGGATATGTATTTAAGGGATATCAGCCATGTGTTTAGGTGAACTAACAGGAGAGACTCAGAGGGAGGAGAGGAGAGGAGGAGATATCTGCTCTCTGTCTGTGATTCTGTAGGTCTGACCTTTTTATGGCATAATCCTTTTAGGCACACTCTCATGGCCTTTGGTAAAAAGAGAAATGTTGCGCAGGCCTTTGTTTTTCTGTGGCTTAGATTCTGTCAGTGTGCTATGTCGACCCTCTGCATTCTTCCTTAAGTTTGAAACACAGCAGACTTTCTGTGAAATGCGACGATGAGTGGTTACTAGTGTAAGCGAGCAGAGGAAGGCCCTCCTTGCACTGTAAAAATTGAAATCTTCCTCAACCTCCAGTTTGAAAAAATGAGACAATGCAGGAGTGCTAAAAAGCTGCTGTTCCTCGAGTGACTGCTTGAGGCTGGCTCCAGGAGTACAGAAAGTCATCTACACACGTAGCCAAAAAAAGCTGGTTTCAGAGCTGAAATTGACGTATTTAAAGCCTGGAATAAAAGCTGTTTCGCTAATTTCGCTAACGGTACACACTGTGAGGGGGGTGAATATTTTTCTAACTCCGCCGTTTGGAATATATTAGGATTGGGAGCTCGCCCAATCAGAGCCCAAATCAGATCACATGACTGATGCCCAGGAGCTGTGAGTTTAGGCACTATTCAGCAGTCCCAATCCCAATATCACCGCGCCGGCTGTTTTGCTTTACAGTGGGGCTGCAGTGACAGACGAGTGACATCACAGAGACTACGTCCATGTAGACGATACAGTATACATGTAGTTTATACAGTCTATGAGTGCAACACCTCTTCATAAAGCAGCAGGTGACTCCGTCTGTGTCTTAACCCTGTGCAAACAGTCAGTTAGATTCTTCCCAAAAATCATCTTCCTCCTCAACAAAAAGCTCTGCCTCTGCAGGGGTGATCTATTTAGTTGATTATGCTGGAGCCTGTTGATAACAAAAGATGAAATCCATGCTTCATTTTGTCTTTAACATGCTTTAAATCCCCTCAGCCTCTCACATAGATGCATTTTCTCATGGCTGCATGAGTTGAATATAAATCTTTCTGTCTATGCGTCTGTTCAGAAACAGTCTCAGCATGTTTGTTATTCCAGCTGTGCAGTTAATTCCCCGTCTTCATTGCACAGAGAGAAGCTTTGAAGAGATGATGCTTTTATGCTGATCCATTAGTCATATTTGTTCAGAGCTTTCATATAAAATGACATCTGCATTAAGAATATCGAGTCCTGTGATCAAAGCCCGAATGATGGCTGTGGGTGTAGGAGCTGCAGACAAACGCTCTTTGTTTCACAAGACAGACGCTGACCTTTTGGAGCTGAGTGCAGGTAATCGCATCAATTTAACAGAGGAAGATTTGTGAGCCACCTTCAGTCCAGGCTCATGCTTCCTCCAAGTCTGAGTCTGGGTGGGTGTGTTTGCACAGTGAGGCAGCTAATGCAGGACAAACTATGTGTAAACTTCTAGCTTCAGCAGCTTCAGCGGCTTCAGCGAGGTTAGCAGGATCAGGAAAAAGAGGGATTTAGGGAATTTGGAGTGAAGGCCAAAAAAACATTTGTACAGATGTGGAGAGATGTGGGAGAAACTCTGCTTTCATCACACTGTATGAGGAACTGAAGGAGACCTTATGGAGACCTGATGAGGACAAAATTACAAGAAAAAAGTCATACACTGAGACTAAAAGTCAAAGATGTGGGCTACAAGGTCAACATTTTTAGATGTTAAAGTCAAAATTTAAGGAAGACAAACCAAAATGTTCAAATGAATAGACAAACTTTTGAGCTAATAGATTAATTATATGATTGAAATTCAAAGTTTTGATACAAAAGTAGAAATTAGAAATTAAAAGACATTCATTCAGGTACACTCTCGTCATAGTTTTGAACCATTTATTGCCAAATGGAATACAGTTATTATTGGCGTTACAGCTCTGGTTTCAGAGTACTCCCTGGGTTAGCCAAGCAGCCTGCTTAGGCTTTCCAGGGAGTGCAAAGCAGATCCCCCCCTGGGGAACAAGACACATACTTTATACATGAATATCATACATGTATACAGACTAACAGGAGGAGGCTGGGGTGGAGGAGGTAACTTCGAGACGCAGCAGTGTGGTGCGTAGCAGTAGCAGGAATAGTTGTGAATGTAGACATGTTTAAATACGCCGCCTTGTTGGTCGACGGCGAGCTGTGATTGGTTAAGTGGAGAGGTGTGACTCGAACGTCAGCCTGTCAGCTGGTATCAGCTGGGCATATGACTTCCGTGTCCTGCATGAACTAACGCGAGCTTCATAAATTATAACTGAAAATTAGATTTTTGGCAGAAATGTAAAAGTTAAGAGAAAAAAGTCAATATTTTGAGATATGAAAGTCAAAAACCTGAGATAGAAAGCCAAAATTCTTATATTAATAGTCAAATTATGAGAAAAATTTAAATTGAAAAATTTGCACTTAAATTGTGCAAAAAACAAACAACAAAAAAAATCATCTGATCACTCAGTTATCCATTTTTGTTTTTCTAACTGGCAGAAAAGGGCTCCCTTTTTTTGTTTTTACATTACTTATGTTTCAAACAGAAAAGGAGTGATTTAAATAATGTATAGGTCATGACGCTACTTTGTTGTCTTTTATTATCTTTGGGTATTCTCACCAAGGGGCCGGTTCGGGGTCCTCTTTTTGACCTTTTAGAACACGGTCAACCAATTGTATATCTGTATGCAAACGTTACATTTACTCTCTGAAGTGAAGTGACAGCTGTGATGTAATTCAGCTGTTCACAGACTTTTGGTCATGAGAACAGAGCAGTATGAACCCCTTTCTTGCTCTCTCTCTCTTTCTCTCTCTCTCTCTCTCTCTCTCTCTCTCTCTCTGTATTTCTGTGGTTTGTGTGCAGCCCTGACAGAGAGCAGTGCTGCTGAACCATATGCTGCTCACTAATCCGCTGCTTTTGTTTCTCGGGGCCTGAGTGCATTTACGTGACGTCTTATTGGATCTCTGTTATGAGGAGGATTGCCCTGAGGTCAGCGTGTATGCAAAGCTGGAGGTCGGTCAGTCAGTAGAAGTGAAAGTCAGCTCTGCTCTGACCTCTGAGTTTACTTACATGATCACATGATCAGGAGGTCAGCTGCTCTGTCAGGGAACTCTCACCCTTCAGTGTATAACCCCCCATGTTTTCCTTCAAGTCTGTGTTTATGAAGTCAGGTCACTCAAAAGGCAAATGTTAGATTATCCTCTTAATCCAGTTTCAAGAGAGAGATCTGTGGGAAAAGAAGAAAAAAATGGTTT